>WQNJ02000131.1:0-85577 GCA_016584745.2 Phylloscopus trochilus trochilus
GCGGGGACACAGAGAGTGTCATTGTCACCACAGTGCCACCACAGTGTCACTGAGTGTCACTGAGTGTCACACAGTGACAGCTGCCGCCGCTCCAGCCGCGCCCGCCGGCCCTGCGCCGCCCGCTGCGGGGACACAGAGTGTCACCAGGGTGCCACAAAGTGTCACCAAAGTGTCACCAGGGTGTCAGCAAAGTGTCACCAGAGTAGCACCAGGGTGCTATAAAGTGTCACCAGAGTGTCACCAGGGTGTCAGCAAAGTGTCACCAGAGTGGCACCAGGGTGCCACAAAGTGTCACCAGAGTGACAGCAAAGTGGCACCAGAGTGTTGCCAAGGTGTGACCGAAGTGTCAGCCAAGGTACAGCAAAGTGCCACCAAGGTGTCGCCAAAGTGTCACCAAAGTGTCAGCGAGGTGTGACCAAGGGGTCACCAAGGGGTCACCGAGGCGTCACGAAAGTGTCCCCAAGGTGTCGCCAAAGAGTCACCAAAGCGTCAGCGAGGTGTGACCAAAGTGTCACCAAAGTGTCACCAGGGTGCCACTGAGGTGTCACTGAAGTATCACCAAGGGGTCACCAAAGTGCCACAAGGGGTCAGCAAGGGGTCACCAAAGCGTCACGAAAGTGTCACCAGGGCGTGACCAAACGGTCACCAAGGGGTCAGCAAAGTGCCACCAAAGTGTCACCAAAGTGTCACCAGGGTGTCAGCAAAGTGTGACCAAAATGTCACCAAGGGGTCACCAAGGGGTCACCAAAGTGGCAACAAAGTGTGATCAAACTGTCACCAAGGTGTCACCAGGGTGTCACCAAGGGGTCACCAAGGTGCCACCAAAGTGTCACCAAGGTATCATGAAAGTGTCACGAAAGTGTGACCAAAGTGTCACCAAAGTGTGACCAAGGGGTCACCAAGGGGTCACCAAAGTGTCCCCGCAGTGCCACCAGGGCTGACAGCCCGGGCAGCATCACCGTGGTGCCCCCGAGGCTGGCAGTGTCACTGTGGTGCCACCAGGGCTGTGATGTCACCGGGGCTGGCAGTGTCACTGTGGCGCCACCAGGGCTGTGATGTCACCGGGGCTGGCAGTGTCACTGTGGCGCCACCAGGGCTGTGATGTCACCGGGGCTGGCAGTGTCCCCGCGGTGCCACCAGCCCGGGCAGTGTCACTGAGACTGTGATGTCCCCTGTCCCTGTCCCCTGTCCCCAAGGCTGTCCCTGTCCCTGTCCCCTGTCAGTGTCCCTGTCCCCTGTCCCTTGTCCTTGTCCCTGTCCCCCTGTCCCTGTCAGTGTCCCTCCTGTCCCCTGTCCTGGTCCAGTGTCCCCTGTCCCTGTCCCTGTCAGCCTGTCCCTGTCCCCTGTCCCTGTCCCCTGTCCCTGTCCCTGTCCCTGTCCCCTGTCCCCTGTCCCCTGTCCCCTGTCCCTGTCAGTGTCCCCTGTCCCTGTCCCCTGTCCCTGTCCCCCTGTCCCCTGTCAGTGTCCCCTGTCCCTGTCCCTGTCCCTGTCCCTGTCCCTGTCCCTGTCCCTGTCCCAGCTGTCCCTGTCCCTGTCCCTGTCCCTGTCCCTCAGTGTCCCTGTCCCGTCAGTGTCCCCAAGGCTGTCCCCTGTTCCCTGTCCCCTGTCCCTGTCAGTGTCCCCTGTCCCTGTCCCCTGTCCCTGTCCCTGTCCCTGTCCCCTGTCCCTGTCAGTGTCCCCAAGGCTGTCCCCTGTCCCCAAGGCTGTCCCCTGTCCCCTGTCCCCTGTCCCTGTCCCTGTTCCCTGTCCCCTGTCCCTGTCAGTGTCCCAAGGCCGTCCCCTGTCCCCTGTCCCCTGTCAGTGTCCCCAAGGCTGTCCCTGTCCCCTGTCCCACCTGGGCGTCCCCCAGCAGCTCCTGGGCTCTCTGGTTCAGCTCCCGCATCACCTGCAGCACGGCCACCTTCACCTGCACCTGCAGCCGCTGCTGCGCCGCCGCCGCCCGGCCCAGCCTGCGGAGGGGGCACCAAACGGGGTCAGGGGGGCAAAGGGGGGTCAGGGGGCACCAAAGGGGTCAGGGGGGCACCCAGGAGGGGGTCAGGGGGGTCAGGGGGGTCAGGGGGGTCAGGGGGGTCAGCGGGGGCAAAGGGGGGTCAGGGGGGCACCCAGGGGGGTCAGGGGGGCACCAAGGGGGGTCAAAGGGCACCCAGGGGGGGTCAGGGGGCACCAAACGGGGTCAGGGGGGCAAAGGGGGCACCAAGGTGGGGTCAGGGGGCACCCAGGGGGGTCAGGGGGGGCAAAGGGGGGCCAGGGGGGTCAGGGGGCACCCAGGGGGGTCAGGGGGCACCAGGGGGGGGTCAGGGGGTCAGGAGGGGTCAGGGGGCACCAAGGGGCACATAGGGGAGGTCAGGGGGGTCAGGGAGGCACCAAGGTGGGGTCAGAGGGCACCCAGGGGGGGTCAGGGGGGTCAGGGGGCACCCAGGGGGGTCAGGGGGGCACCCAGGGGGGTCAGGGGGTACCCAGGGGGGTCAAAGGGCACCCGGGGGGCGTCAGGGGGCACCCAGGGGGTCAGGGGGCACCCAGGGGGGGTCAGGGGGGTCAGGGGCACCAAGGGGGGGTCAGGGGGCACCCGGAGGGTGTCACGGGGGCACCAGGGGGGGTCAGGGGGGTCAGGGGGCACCAGGGGGGTCAAAGGGCACCGGGGGGGGGTCAGGGGGGCACCCAGGGGGGTCAGGGGGCGTTTTGGGGGGGTTCAGGGGGTGGTTTGGGGGGTTCAGGGGGGCACAGCGGGGTCAGGGGGGTCAGGGGGGCACAAAGGGGGGAAACGGGGGCACAGGGGTGGCACAGGGGGGTCAGGGGGCACAGGTGGGGGGTCAGGGGGGCACCAGGGGGGTCAAGGGGGCACCAAGGGGGGGTCAGGGGGGCACCATGGGGGGGTCAGGGGGGCACCATGGGGGGGTCAGGGGGGCACCCGGAGGGGGTCAGGGGGGTCAGGGGGGCACCCAGGGGGGGTCAAGGGGCACCAAGGGGGGTCGGGAGGGCAAAGGGGGGGTCAGTGGGGCATTTGGGGGGCACCCAGGGGGGTTCAGGGGCACCAAGGGGTCAGGGGGCACCCAGGGGGGGTCAGGGGGCACCCAGGGGGGGTCAGGGGGCACCCAGGGGGGGTCAGGGTGGATTTTGGGGGCTCAGGGGGCACCCAGGGGGGTCAGGGGGCATTTTGGGAGGTCAAGGGGCACAAAGGGGGGGTCAGAGGGCACCGAGGAGGGGTCAGGGGAGGTTTGGGGGGGGGGGGTTCAGGGGGTGGTTGGAGGACTCAGGTGGATTTTGGGGGCTCAGGGGGGGGTTTGGGGCTCAGTGGATATTTTGGGGGCTCAGGGTTCATTTTGGGGGCTCAGGGTGGATTTGGGGGGCTCAGGGTTCATTTTTGGGGGCTCAGGTGGATTTTGGGGGTCAGTGGATATTTTGGGACACTCACTGGCTGCGCAGCTGGCGGCTGCAGCGCTGCAGGGCGCCGTGGGTACAATGGGGGCTCAGGGTGGGTTTGGGGGGGCTCAGGGTGGATTTTGGGGGGCTCAGGGTGGGTTTGGGGGCTCAGGACACTCACTGGCTGCGCAGCTGGCGGCTGCAGCGCTGCAGGGCGCCGTGGGTACAATGGGGGCTCAGTGGATATTTTGGGGGCTCACGGTGGATTTTGGGGTGCTCAGGGTGGGTTTTGGGGTCAGTGATATTTTGGGGGGCTCAGGGGGCTCAGGGACACTCACTGGCTGCGCAGCTGGCGGCTGCAGCGCTGCAGGGCGCCGTGGCGCTGGCGCAGGCGCTGCAGCAGCGAGGAGAGCAGCGAGCGGTGCTGCCGGACGGCCTCGTCCAGGGCTGCCAGCTGGGGAGGGAAACGGGAAAGTCAGAGAGAAATCAGAGAGAAATCAGAGAGAAATGGGGAAAAATGGGGAGAAATGGGGAAAAATGGGGAGAAATGGGGAAAAATGGGGAGAAATCAGAGAGAAATGGGGAGAGGTCTGAGAGAAATGGGGAAAAATGGGGAGAAATAGGGAGAAATGGGGAAAATCAGAGAGAAATGGGGAGAAATCAGAGAGAAATGGGGAAAATTAGAGAGAAACAGGGAATAATGGGAGAAATGGGGAAAAGTGAGAGAGAAATGGGGAGAAATGTGGAAAAATAGGGAGAAATAGGGAAAATCTGAGAAAAATGGGAGAAATCAGAGGGAAACGAGGACAAATGGGGAGAAATCAGAGAGAAATGGGAAAATCAGAGAGAAATGGGGAGAAATGGGAGAAATCAGAGAGAAATGGGAAAATCAGAGAGAAATGGGGAGAAATCTGAGAGAAATGGGGAGAAATGGGGAAAATCAGAGAGAAATGGGGAAAAATGGGGAGAAATGGGGAAATCAGAGAGAAATGGGGAAAAGTGAGAGAGAAATAGGGAAAAGTGAGACAGAAATGGGGGAAAATGGGGAGAAATCAGAGAGAAATGGGAAAAATCAGAGAGAAATGGTGAAAAGTGAGAGAGAAATGGGGAAATCAGAGAGAAATGGGGAAAAGTGAGAGAGAAATGGGGAAATCAGAGAGAAATGGGGAAATCAGAGAGAAATGGGGAAAAGTGAGAGAGAAATGGGAGAAATCAGAGAGAAATGGGGAGAAAATGGGGAAAAGAGAAAAATGAGGAATGGGGAGAAAATGAGGGAAAATCAGAGAAAATTGGGAGAAATGGGGAAAAGAGAGAGAAATGGGGATAAAATGGGAAAAATCAGAGAAAAATGGGGGGAAATGGGGATAGAATTAGAGAAAATGGGGAGAAAATGGGGGATAATGGGGAAAAGGGAGAGAGAAATGGGGGAAATGGGGAGAAAAACAGAGAAAATGGGGGAAAGCGGGGAAAAATGGGGAGAAAATGGGGGGAAATGGGGAAATAATCAGAGAAAATTGGGGGAAATGGGGAGAAAATGGGGGGAAATGGGGAAAAGAGAGAGAGCGATGGGGGAATGGGGAAAAAGGAAAACGAAAGGGAAAGAGAGAGAGAGAAAGAAAAAGAGACAGGGAGAGAAACAGGAAAAAGAAATGAAAAAGAAAAGAAAAAAAGAAAGAAGAACAGAAAAACGAAAACGAAAAGGAAAAGGAGAAAAAGGAAAAAAAAGGAAAAGAAAAAGAGGAAAAGAAAAAAAGGAAAGAAAAAAGGAAAACGAAAAGGAGAAAAAGAAAAAAAAGAAAAGCAAAAAGAAAGGAAAAGAAAAAGAAAAAAAAAGAAAGAAAAAAAAAAGAAACCAAAAGAAAACAAAAGAAAACAAAAGAAAACAAAAGAAAAGAAAAAGAAAAGAAAAAGAAAAGAAAAAGAAAAGAAAAAAAGAAAAAAGAAAAAAGAAAATAAAAACAGAAAAAAAGGAAAAAAGGGAAGAAACAAAACAAAAAAGGAAAAGAAAAAAGGAAAAGAAAAAAGAAAAAAGAAAAAAAAGAAAAAAGAAAAAAGAAAAAAGAAAAAAGAAAAAAGAAAAAAGAAAAAAGAAAAAAGAAAAAGAGAAAAAGAGAAAAAGAAAGAGAAAGAGAAAGAGAAAGAGAAAAAGAGAAAGAGAAAAAGAAAAAGAAAAAAAGAAGAGAAACAAAAAAAAGAAAGAGAGAAAAGAAAAAGAAAAAAATGAAAAAAAGAAAAAAAAGAGGAAAAAAAGAAAAACAAAAAGAAAAAGGAAAAGGAAAAGGAAACAGAACCCGGCGGAGCCGGGGCAGGCAGAGCAGCAGAAGTTGGGAGCAAACGGGGAGGGCAAAGGAGAATGAAGTTCATCAGCTCATTAACCATTAATCAGCTAATTAATCCTCATTAAGCACCAATCAGCTCATCAGCCTTCAAGGGGTTCAGGTAACAAACTCATTGAATCCTTAATTACTTTAATTGCACCAGGTCTCACCCAAGGAAAAGGCTTTGGACGCCGTTAATTACTGTGTGAGCTAATTAATAAAATAAACAAGCTAATTAATTACTTATTAAGCAAAATAATGAAATTAGTTATGGATTCCACCAGAGGTTTGACCAATCTGAGTGAAACCAAATAAAAACTCGGCAAAAATAATAAACAGAACTAATTAATTGAGGCTGATTAACAATCAAATTAATTCAAGAAAACCAGAGCAAAACCTGGCAAAAATAGTAAACAAAACTAATCAATAAAGGCTAATTAAAAGCGAAATTAATTTTAAAAAAACCCCGAGCAAAAGTTGGCAAAAATAATAAACAAAGTTTAGTTAAGGCTGATGAAAATCTAAATTAATTTAAATTAATAATAACATCGTTAATTGGTGATCAGCTCTCTCCAGCTCCAGCCGCTCCACTCTGCTAATTAATTTTCATAATTCATTTAATAATTAATAACAATTTCTAATAATGTCAACAATAACTAATAACATTAATTTTAAGAACAAATAATAATCACAATACTTACTAATAATTTAATAATAATTAATAATAATTAGTAATAATTAACGATAATTAATAATAATAAATGTAATCATTAATAACCTCCCTCAACCCCTCAGCACCCGCCCAGCTAACAACAAGCTTTGCTCATAAAATCACTAATTAATTCCCAAGAGTGACTAATTAACCTGCGGGCCAACTCCAATCACCAATTAGCCCAATCAATTAATTAAAGCCATGAATTAACTAATGAAGCCTGGCTGAGCGGGCGCCCTTGCACTCAGCCCAAACCCCCATTCCCACCCAGCCCGGAGGAGTTTTCCCAGAGCAATTAGCGCTTCCCAGCTGATTAGGGCTGGTTAATTATGCAAATGAGGGGGCGGGACTCACGGGTGGTGGCGGTGGGCGGGGCCCAGGTGGCAGCGCGGGCAGGTGAGGGCGGCGCAGGAGGCGCAGAAGAGCGAGAGCGGCTCCGGGGGGTGCGCGGGGCACGGCCCGGGAACGGAGCCTGGAACCGGGGAGTCTGGGGAGAGAGACCGGGATTGGGGTTTGGGATTGGGGGATTTGGGGAATTGGGGATTTGGGGTTTGGGATTGGGGGATTTGGGGACAGAGAGCGGCTCCGGGGGGTGCGCGGGGCACGGCCCGGGAACGGAGCCCGGGGAAACCGGGGAGTCTGGGGAGAGAGACCGGGATCGGGATTGGGGATTGGGGGATTTGGGATTGGGGACAGAGAGCGGCTCCGGGGGGTGCGCGGGGCACGGCCCGGGAACGGGGCCTGGAACCGGCGAGTCTGGGGAGAGAGAATGGGGATTGGGGATTTGGGATTGGGGGTTTGGGATTGGGGGGTTTGGGATTGGGGGGTTTGGGATTGGGGTTTGGGGTTGGGGGATTTGGGGTTTGGGATTGGGGAATTGGGGTTTGGGGGATTTGGGGTTTGGGATTGGGGGAATTGGGGTTTGGGGGATTTGGGATTGGGGACAGAGAGCGGCTCCGGGGGGTGCGCGGGACACGGCCCGGGAACGGAGCCTGGGGAATCGGGGAGCCTGGGAGAGAGAATGGGGATTGGGGATTTGGGGTTTGGGATTTGGGATTGGGGGAATTGGGGATTTGGGGGTTTGGGATTGGGGGATTTGGGATTGGGGACAGAGAGCGGCTCCGGGGGGTGCGCGGGGCATGGGCCGGGAACGGAGCCCGGGGGAACTGGGGAGCCTGGGGAGAGAAACCGGGATTGGGGTTTGGAGGTTTGGGATTGGGGGTTTTGGGGATTTGGGATTGGGGGGTTTGGGATTGGGGGTTTGAGATTGGGGGATTTGGGATTGGGGGACAGAGAGCGGCTCCGGGGGGTGCGCGGGGCACGGCCCGGGAACGGAGCCTGGGGAGCCTGGGGAGAGAGACCGGGATTGGGGATTTGGAATTGGGGATTTGGGATTGGGGGATTTGGGGGTTTGGGGTTTGGGGACAGAGAGCGGCTCCGAGGGGTGCACAGGGCACGGCCCGGGAACCAAGCCTGGGGAGCCTGGGGAGAGAAACCAGGATTGGGGTTTGGGATTGGGGATTTGGGGTTTGGGATTGGGGATTGGGGGAATTGGGGTTTGGGATTTGGGGTTGGGGGATTTGGGACTGGGGACAGAGAGCGGCTCTGGGGGGTGCGCGGGGCACGGGTCAGGAACTGAGCCCGGGGGAACCGGGGAGTCTGGGGAGAGAGAATGGGGATTGGGGTTTGGGGTTGGGGGAATTGGGGTTTGGGGATTTGGGGTTTGGGATTGGGGATTTGGGATCTGGGATTGGGGGGTTTGGGATTGGGGACAGAGAGCGGCTCCGGGGGGTGCGCGGGGCACGGCCCGGGAACCGAGCCCAGGGGGCCTGGGGAGAGAAACCGGGACTGGGGATTTGGGGTTTGGGATTTGGGATTGGGGGATTTGGGATTTAGGGATGGAAACTGAGAGCGGCTCCGGGGGATGGGAGGGGCACGGCCCCGGGAACGGGAACCAACACCGAGCCCGGTACCGGGGAGCCCGGGGAGAGACATGGGAATGGGATTTGGGGATTGGGATTTGGGGATGGGGATTTGGGGATTTGGGAATACGGGAATGGGGGAATATGGGAACGTGGGAATGGGGAAATGGGGGAATGGGATTGGGATTGGGAATAGGAATGGGGGAACGGGAATGGGAATAGGATTGGGGGATTTGGGAATAGGACTGACAATGGGGGAATGGGAATTGGAATGGGAATGGAAATGACAATGGGGGAACGGGAATGGGGAATCGGGAATGGGGGAAAGGGAATGGTAGGGGGTGATGGCACAGGGAACAGGGCAGGGATGGCACCAGGACATCACTGGGAGAGGGCCCAGAATAGCACCAGGAATGATACTGGGATGGAGCTGGGATGGAGCTGGGATGGAGCGGGGATCACAGCACGGATGGAGCTGGGACGGAGCTGGGATGGAGCTGGGATCACAGCTGGGATGGAGCTGGGATCACTGACAGGGATGGAGCTGGGATGGAGCTGGGATCACTGACAGGGATGGAGCTGGGATCAGTGACAGGGATGGAGTTGGGATCACTGACAGGGACGGAGCTGGGATCACTGACAGGGACGGAGCTGGGATCACAGCAGGGATGGAGTTGGGATCACTGACAGGGACGGAGCTGGGATCACAGCAGGGATGGAGCTGGGATCACAGCAGGGACGGAGCTGGGATCACTGACAGGGACGGAGCTGGGATCACTGACAGGGACGGAGCTGGGATCACTGACAGGGACGGAGCTGGGATCACTGACAGGGACAGAGCTGGGATCACTGACAGGGACAGAGCTGGGATCACTGACAGGGATGGAGCTGGGATCACAGCAGGGACGGAGCTGGGATCAGTGACAGGGATGGAGCTGGGATCACAGCAGGGATGGAGCTGGGATCACTGACAGGGACGGAGCTGGGATCACAGCAGGGATGGAGCTGGGATCACTGACAGGGACGGAGCTGGGATCACTGACAGGGACGGAGCTGGGATCACTGACAGGGACGGAGCTGGGATCACTGACAGGGATGGAGCTGGGATCACTGACAGGGATGGAGCAGGGATGGAGCTGGGATCACAGCAGGGATGGAGCTGGGATCACTGACAGGGACGGAGCTGGGATCACAGCAGGGACGGAGCTGGGATCACAGCAGGGATGGAGCTGGGATCACAGCAGGGACGGAGCTGGGATCACTGACAGGGACGGAGCTGGGATCACTGACAGGGTCAGCACCTTGTGAAGGGCAGGGACAGGATGTGACAAGGAGGTGACAAGGAGGGTGACACGTGGTGACATGGGGTGACAGGGAGGTGACAAAAGATGACCAGAATTGACAGGAGTTGACAGGAGTGTGACGGGGAAGTGACAGAGGGTGACAGGGGGTGACCCAGAGGTGACAGTCACTGACAGGGAGGTGACAGGAGGTGGCAGGGGGTTCCACGGAGGTGTCCCAGAGGTGTCCCAGAGGTGTCCCAGAGGTGTCCCAGAGGTGCCAGGGAGGTGACAGTCGGTGCTAGGGAGGTGGCACTCGGTGGGAAGGGGTTCCCCAGAGGTGACCCAGAGGCTCCAGGGAGGTGACAGGAGGTGCCAGGGGGTTCCCCAGAGGCTCCAGGGAGGTGACAGGAGGTGGCAGGGGTTCCCCAGAGGTGTCCCAGAGGTGTCCCAGAGGTGGCAGGGAGGTGACACTCAGTGGCAGGGGGTTCCCCAGAGGTGTCCCAGAGGTGTCCCAGAGGCTCCAGGGAGGTGCCACCCAGCTCTGGGCACTCACCCAGGGCGCGCACGCGGTGCTCCCGGGTGTACCTGACCCTCAGGTGCGCCTCCACGCAGGTGCCGCACAGCGGCTCGGCGCACTCCTGGCAGAAGCCGGTGGCCACCGCGTTGTCCTGGCAGCTGCTGCAGCTCTGGGGACACAGGGACAGGCGCTGGGGCACCTCCCTGCCCACCACGCTCCCCCCCAAAATCAGCCTTAATTAGCGCTAACGAGCCGCCGGCTAATCAGCACCTGCCCGGGCGCGCCGGCCCCGCTGTCCTGCAGGAAGAAGTTCTCCACGATGTCACCCCGGGGACACTGCTGGTGGCACTCGGGGCACTCGAAGGCTGCGGGGAGGGGACAAAGTCACCCCAGGGACTCCTCTGTCACCTCAGGCGGGGGACCACCAGGGTCACCAGGGCCACCAGGGCCACCAGGACCTCCAAGGCCACCAGGGTCACCAGGGCCTCCAGGACCTCCTGGGCCACCAGGGCCTCCAAGGCCTCCAGGGACACCAGGGCCTCCAGGACATCCAGGGCCACCAGGACCTCCAGGGCCACTAGGACCTCCAAGGCATCCAGGGCCACCAGGGCCACCAAGACCTCCAGGGACCACCAGGGCCTCCAGGGTCACCAAGACCTCCTGGGCCACCAGGGTCACCAGGGCCTCCAGGACCTCCAGGGCCACCAGGGCCTCCAGGGTCACCAAGACCTCCAGGACCTCCAGGGCCACCAGGGCCTCCAGGACATCCAGGGCCACCAGGGCCACCACGGGGGACCCTCCCCACAGAGCTCCCAGGAATTCCCACAGCCAATTCCCAGTAACCCCCAGTGATCCCAGTAACCCCCAGTGATCCCAGTGACACCCAGTGATCCCAGTGACTCCCAGTAACCCCCAATAACCCCCAGTGATGCCGGTGAACCCCAGCGATCCCGGTGTTCCCGGGTGCTCCCCCCTCACGGCTCCCCCCTCACCCTTCCCCCTCACGCCGCCCCCTCACCGTCCCCGTCGCTCCCGAGGCAGCCGCGGCACACGGAGTGCAGGCAGGGCAGCAAGCGCGGCTCCCGCTGGGGGCTCAGGCGCTCCCGGCAGGCGCCGCAGAGCTCCAGCAGCTCCAGAGGCTCCGGCGGCTCCGCCGCTTTCACCCCGGGCCCGTCCGCCACCGCCGCCGCCATGGCTGCCCCGCGTCCCCCCTCAGCCGCCACACAGCCCCCCTGCTACCGCCCCCCGCCACGGAGAGCGGCCAATCATCGCCCGCTGCGCGAGATTGACAGCGAGGAGAGCCAATGGAAGGGCGGAGATTAGCGGAGATTGACAGCGCGCGGGAGTGGTGGGAGAGGAGCAGGCGGGGAAAAAGGCGGGAAGACGCTTCAGGCACGTGAGCGTGAAGAGGCCAATCAGCACGCAGGGCGGCCGGAGCTAAACCAATCAGCGGAAGAGGAGCCCGGAGGAAAGCGGGGACCTCCTGGGCGGATTGACCAATCAGCATCGGCGTTCTGTGGGGAGGCGGGGCCGCGGCTGTGATGGACAGCTGGACAAACCAATGGGGAGCAGAACTGAGGAGGGACTGGGAGTTACTGGGATTTACTGGGATCATTGGGAGTCACTGGGATCACTGGGGGTTACTGGGAGTGCTGGGAGTTACTGGGGTCACTGGGGGTTACTGGGGTTACTGAGGGGGCACTGGGGGTTACTGGGATCATTGGGGGTCACTGAGGGGGTCACTGGGAGCACTGGGGGGGCACTGGGGGGGTCACTGGGGGGGCACTGGGGGGGCACTGGGGGGACACTGGGGGGGCACTGGGAGCACTGGGGGGTCACTGGGGGGGTCACTGGGAGCACTGGGGAGCACTGGGGGGGCCACTGGGGGGGAACTGGGGGGGCACTGGGGGGACACTGGGAGCACTGGGGGGCACTGGGGGGGCACTGGGAGCACTGGGGGAGCACTGGGGGGGTCACTGGGGGCACTGGGGGGGCACTGGGAGCACTGGGGGGGTCACTGGGAGCACTGGGAGCACTGGGGGGTCACTGGGGGCACTGGGGGGGCACTGGGAGCACTGGAAGCACTGGGGGGTCACTGGGGGGCACTGGGGGGGCACTGGGAGCACTGGGGGGGCACTGGGAGCACTGGGGGGCACTGGGGGGGCACTGGGGGGGCACTGGGAGCACTGGGGGGCACTGGGGGGGCACTGGGGGGGTCACTGGGAGCACTGGGAGCACTGGGGGGTCACTGGGGGGCACTGGGGGGGCACTGGGAGCACTGGGGGGGCACTGGGAGCACTGGGGGGCACTGGGGGGGCACTGGGGGGGCACTGGGAGCACTGGGGGGGCACTGGGGGGGCACTGGGGGGTTACTGGGGGGGCACTGGGAGCACTGGGAGCACTGGGGGGGGGTCACTGGGAGCACTGGGGGGGGCACTGGGAGCACTGGGGGGGCACTGGGGGGCACTGGGAGCACTGGGAGCACTGGGGGGGCACTGGGAGCACTGGGGGGCACTGGGGGAGCACTGGGGGAGCACTGGGGGGGCACTGGGAGCACTGGGGGGCACTGGGGGGGCACTGGGGGCACTGGGAGCACTGGGGGGGCACTGGGGGGGCACTGGGGGGCACTGGGGGGCACTGGGGGGGTCACTGGGGGGCACTGGGGGGCACTGGGAGCACTGGGGGGGTCACTGGGGGGCACTGGGGGGTCACTGGGGGGCACTGGGGGGGTCACTGGGAGCACTGGGGGGTCACTGGGGGGGTCACTGGGAGCACTGGGGGGTCACTGGGGAGCACTGGGGGGGGCACTGGGGGGGGCACTGGGAGCACTGGGGGGTCACTGGGGGGGCACTGGGGGGGCACTGGGAGCACTGGGGGGGCACTGGGAGCACTGGGGGAGCACTGGGGGGGCACTGGGAGCACTGGGGGGGGCACTGGGGGGTCACTGGGAGCACTGGGGGGGCACTGGGGGGTCACTGGGAGCACTGGGGGGGCACTGGGGGGGCACTGGGAGCACTGGGGGGCACTGGGGGGGGCACTGGGGGGTCACTGGGAGCACTGGGGGGGCACTGGGGGGGCACTGGGGGGGCACTGGGAGCACTGGGGGGCACTGGGGGGGGCACTGGGGGGTCACTGGGAGCACTGGGGGGTCACTGGGGGAGCACTGGGGGGTCACTGGGAGCACTGGGGGGTCACTGGGGAGCACTGGGGGGGTCACTGGGGGGGCACTGGGGGGGGCACTGGGGGGTCACTGGGAGCACTGGGGGGGGCACTGGGAGCACTGGGGGGTCACTGGGGGGGCACTGGGGGGGCACTGGGAGCACTGGGGGGGCACTGGGGGGGCACTGGGGGGGCACTGGGGGGGCACTAGGGGGGTCACTGAGGGAGGCACTGGGAGCACTGGGGGGGCACTGGGGGGGCACTGGGGGGCACTGGGAGCACTGGGAGCACTGGGGGGGCACTGGGAGCACTGGGAGCACTGGGGGGCACTGGGGGGGCACTGGGGGCACTGGGGGGGCACTGGGGGGTCACTGGGGGGGCACTGGGGGGTCACTGGGGGTCACTGGCCATGCTGGGGCAGGGGGCACTGGTGGCTACTGGGGCCTTACTGGGAGAGCCCCGGGCAGCACTGGGACCAAGGGCTGAGGGGGGCTGGGGGGCTGGTGGCCCTGGGGACATCGTCCCAGTGTCCCCTGGGTGTCCCCAAATGTCCCCAATGTCCCCTCAGTGTCCCCAATGTCCCCAATCCCCCAATGTCCCCAATGTCCCCCCAATGTCCCCAATGTCCCCCCCAGTGTCCCCAAATGTCCCCAGTGTCCCCAATGTCCCCAATCCCCCCAATCCCCCCAATGTCCCCCTCAGTGTCCCAAATGTCCCCAATGTCCCCCCCAATGTCCCCAATGTCCCCCCAATGTCCCCTCAGTGTCCCCAGTGTCCCCAGGCTGTGTGCTGGGGGTCCCCAGGGGGGTCTGTGACCCGTGGTGGCCTCGGGGACACGGTGACACCGGCGTCCCCTCCAGCTGGGGACACCTTCCCCCGCCCGCGGTGGCAGAGCCGAGTCGGGGACCAGGGGAGAGTTTTTAGTGGCAAAAACGGCAAAAATCGGCAAAAATTGGCAAAAATCAGCACCAAAACGGTCAATAAAGCCCCACCCCAGGTCATTGTCACCACCTGGAGACACCTGGTGGGGAGGGGACAGCCAGGTGTCCTGCCAGGTGTCCCTGTGTCCCTCCAGATGTCCCTCAAGGTGTCCATCCAGGTGTCCATCCAGGTGTCCCTCCAGGTGTCCCTCAAGGTGTCCATCTAGGTGGGGAGGGGACAGCCAGGTGTCCCTCCAAGTGTCCATCCAGGTGTCCATCTAGATGTCCCTCCAGATGTCCATCTAGGTGTCCATCCAGGTGTCCATCCAGGTGTCCCTCAAGGTGTCCATCTAGGTGGGGAGGGGACAGCCAGGTGTCCCTCCAGGTGTCTCTGTATCCCTCCAGGTGTCCCTCCAGGTGTCCCTCCAGGTGTCCATCCAGGTGTCACAGTCACAGAGGAACTCCTCACGGGCAGGGGTTCCTCCCCAAAATCCCATCTCCATCTCCACCTTTTTCCCTTCCCTGTGTCCAGGTGCTCATCCCAAGCTCCTGGAGCCCCTTCTGGCACCGGGAGGGGCTCTCAGGTGTCCCCAGACCTTCTCCAGGTGGGACACCTCATCCCTGTCCACCCCTCAAACCCCTGTGCCCAAGGGCTTCCAGAACGTTCTGGGGGTGGCATCATCAGGTCAGCGACGCCACCACCACCGGGGCCACCGAGCTCCGCCCCCTCTCCGTGATGTCCCCTGGGCCATCTCCAGCCTCCTCACGGCTTCTGGAGGGGTCTGTCCCACCATCCCAGGGTCTCAGCTCCACCCAGGAGCCCCCCGGCCAGGCCCTTCCAGGGGCAGGGACCACCCCCGGCTCAGGCCGTGCCAGCGGGGCCGGCGCCCGCCGCGTCCGGCCAGGCCGTCGGTCCAGGTTCTGCTGGTGGCCCCAGCGATGGCCCCAGTGGTGGCCCCAGTGATGGTCCTGGTGATGGCCCTGGTGGTGGCCCTGGTGGTGGCCCCAGCGATGGTCCTGGTGGTGGCCCTGGTGGTGGCCCCAGTGATGGTCCCATTGATGGCCCTAGTGGTGGCCCTGGTGGTGGCCCTGGTGGTGGCCCCAGCAATGGTCCTGGTGGTGGCCCTGATGGCAGCCCTGCTGGTGGTGGCCCCATCAATGTCCTTGATGGCGGCCCAGGTGGTGGCCCAGGTGGTGGCCCCAGTGATTGCCCAATCGATGGCCCTGGTGGTGACCCCAGTGACGTCCCTGGTGGTGGTGGCGGCCCCAGCGATGTTCCCGGCAGTGATGTCCCCAGCAATGTCCCAGGTGGTGGTGGCCCCAGTGGTGGTGACCCCAGCGATTTCCCAGGTGGTGGTGACCCCAGCAATGTCCTTGATGGTGGCCCCAGCGATGTCCCTGGTGGCGGCGGTGGCCCCGGTGGTGTCCCCATCGATGTCCCAGGTGCTGGTGGCCCCAGCGATGTCCCTGATGGTGACCCCAGCAGTGATGTCCCCACCGATGTCCCAGGTGGCGGTGGTGGCCCCAGCGATGTCCCAGGTGGTCGCCCTGATGGTGGCCCCGGTGGTGGTGGCCCCAGCAACGTCCCAGGAGGTGGTGGTGGCCCCAGCAGTGATGTCCCCAGAGATGTCCCAGGCGGTGGTGGCCCCAGCGATGTTCCTGGTGGCAGTGGTGGCCCCAGCGATGTCCCCAGCGATGTCCCAGGTGGTGGTGGCCCCAATGATGTTCCTGGTGGCAGTGGTGGCCCCAGCAGTGATGTCCCCAGTGATGTCCCCGGTGGCAGCGATGTCCCCAGCGATGTCCCCAGCGATGTCCCCGGCGATGTCCCCAGAGATGTCCCCAGCGATGTCCCCGGTGGCAGTGGAGTCCCCAGCGATGTCCCCAGCGATGTCCCTGGTGGCAGTGATGTCCCTGTTGGTGTCCCCGGTGGCAGTGATGTCCCCAGCGACGTCCCCAGTGATGTCCCTGGTGGCAGTGATGTCCCCAGAGATGTCCCCGGTGATGTTCCCGGTGGCAATGATGTCCCTGTCAGTGTCCCCAGTGATGTCCCCAGCGATGTCCCCAGCAGTGGTGTCCCCAGCGGTGTCCCTGTTGGTGTCCCCAGAGATGTCCCCAGTGGCACTGATGTCCCTGTTGGTGTCCCCAGCAGTGTCCCCAGCGATGTCCCTGGTGGCACTGATGTCCCTGTCGGTGTCCCCAGCGAAGTCCCCAGCGATGTCCCCAGCAGTGGTGTCCCCAGCGGTGTCCCTGTTGGTGTCCCCAGCGATGTCCCCGGTGGCACTGATGTCCCTGGTGGCAGCAATGTCCCCAGCGACGTCCCCGGCAATGTTCCCGGTGGCACTGATGTCCCTGTTGGTGTCCCCACTGATGTCCCTGTCGGTGTCCCCAGTGATGTCCCTGTTGGTGTCCCCGGTGGCAGTGATGTCCCTGGTGGCAGTGATGTCCCCAGCGATGTCCCTGGTGGCACTGATGTCCCTGTCGGTGTCCCCAGTGACGTCCCTGTTGATGTCCCCAGCGATGTCCCCAGCGATGTCCCCACTGATGTCCCTGTCGGTGTCCCCAGTGATGTCCCTGTCGGTGTCCCCAGCAGTGATGTCCCTGTCGGTGTCCCCAGCGGTATCCCCAGCAGTGGTGTCCCCAGCGGTGTCCCCAGCAGTGATGTCCCTGTCGATGTCCCCACTGATGTCCCTGTTGGTGTCCCCAGCAGTGATGTCCCTGTCGGTGTCCCCGGTGGCACCGATGTCCCTGTGGGTGTCCCCACTGATGTCCCTGCCGGTGTCCCCGTCGGCGCCCCGGGGTGGGCGGCGGCGGCGTGGCGCTCCAGCAGGGTGCGGTGGGAGAAGCCGCGGGCGCAGAGGCGGCACTGGAAGCGCTCGGGGCGGTGCGTGCGCATGTGCACGTTCAGGGAGCTCTTCTGCGTGAAGCGCTTGCAGCAGAGCCCGCACTGGAAGGCGCGGACGCCCGTGTGGGTCACCATGTGCTTCAGCAGGTAGTCCCGCAGAGAGAAGGAGCGCCAGCACACCGAGCACTGGTGGGGCTTCTCACCTGTGGGGAGGAACCTGCGGTCAGTCATGGGCAGTGATGGTCACTGTGGGGCAGTGATGGGCTTTGATGGGCAGTGTGGGTCAGTGATGGTCAGTGATGGTCAGTGTGGGTCAGTGATGGTCAGTGATGGGCAGTGATGGTCAGTGATGGTCAGTGATGGTCAGTGTGGGTCAGTGATGGTCAGTGATGGTCAGTGTGGGTCAGTGATGGGCAGTGATGGTCAGTGATGGTCAGTGTTGGTCAGTGATGGTCAGTGTTGGTCAGTGATGGTCAGTGATGGTCAGTGTGGGTCAGTGATGGTCAGTGTGGGTCACTGTGGGTCACCATGTGCTTCAGCAGGTAGTCCCGCAGCGAGAAGGAGCGCCAGCACACCGAGCACTGGTGGGGCTTCTCACCTGTGGGGAGGAACCTGCGGTCAGTGATGGTCAGTGATGGTCAGTGATGGTCAGTGTGGGTCACTGTGGGTCACTGTGGTTCACTGTGGGTCACTGTGGGTCAGTGATGGGCAGTGATGGTCAGTGATGGGCAGTGATGGGCAGTAATGGGCAGTGTGGGTCAGTGATGGGCAGTGATGGTCAGTGATGGGCAGTGATGGTCAGTGTGGGTCACTGTGGGTCACTGTGGGTCAGTGATGGGCAGTGATGGTCAGTGATGGGCAGTGATGGGCAGTAATGGGCAGTGTGGGTCAGTGATGGTCAGTGATGGTCAGCCATGGTCAGTGATGGTCAGTGTGGGTCAGTGATGGGCAGTGATGGGCAGTGTGGGTCACTGTGGGTCAGTGATGGTCAGTGTGGGTCAGTGATGGTCAGTGTGGGTCACTGTGGGTCACCATGTGCTTCAGCAGGTAGTCCCGCAGAGAGAAGGAGCGCCAGCACACCGAGCACTGGTGGGGCTTCTCACCTGTGGGGAGGAACCTGGGGTCAGTGATGGGCAGTGATGGTCAGTGATGGGCAGTGATGGTCACTGTGGGTCAGTGTGGGTCAGTGATGGTCAGTGATGGTCAGTGATGGTCAGTGTGGGTCAGTGATGGTCAGTGATGGTCACTGTGGGTCAGTGTGGTTCACTGTGGGTCACTGTGGGTCAGTGATGGTCAGTGATGGGCAGTGATGGTCACTGTGGGTCAGTGATGGGCAGTGATGGTCAGTGATGGTCACTGTGGGTCAGTGATGGTCAGTGATGGTCAGTGATGGTCAGTGTGGGTCACTGTGGGTCACCATGTGCTTCAGCAGGTAGTCCCGCAGCGAGAAGGAGCGCCAGCACACCGAGCACTGGTGGGGCTTCTCACCTGTGGGGAGGAACCTGGGGTCAGTGATGGTCAGTGTGGGTCAGTGATGGTCAGCGATGGTCAGTCAGTGTGGGTCAGTGATGGTCAGTGATGGGCAGTGATGGGCAGTGATGGTCAGTGTGGGTCAGTGATGGTCAGTGATGGTCACCATGTGCTTCAGCAGGTAGTCCCGCAGCGAGAAGGAGCGCCAGCAGACCGAGCACTGGTGGGGCTTCTCACCTGTGGGGAGGCACCTGCGGTCAGTGATGGTCAGTCATGGTCGGTCATGGTCAGTGATGGTCAGTGTGGGTCATTGATGGTCAGTGATGGTCAGTGATGGTCAGTGATGGTCAGTGTGGGTCAGTGATGGTCAGTGATGGTCAGTGATGGTCAGTGATGGGCAGTGTGGGTCAGTGATGGTCAGTGATGGTCAGTGATGGTCAGTGATGGTCAGTGTGGGTCAGTGATGGTCAGTGATGGTCAGTGATGGTCAGTGATGGTCAGTGATGGGCAGTGATGGTCAGTGTGGGTCAGTGATGGTCAGTGATGGTCAGTGTGGGTCAGTGATGGTCAGTGTGGGTCAATGTGGGTCAATGTGGGTCAATGTGGGTCAATGTGGGTCAGTGTGGGTCAATGTGGGTCAGTGTGGATCAATGCGGGTCAATGTGGGTCAATGTGGATCAATGTGGGTCAATGGATCAATGTGGGTCAATGTGGGTCAATGTGGGTCAATGGGTCAATGTGGGTCAATGTGGGTCAATGTGGGTCAATGTGGGTCAATGTGGGTCAATGGGTCAATGTGGGTCAATGTGGGTCAATGGGTCAATGTGGGTCAATGGGTCAATGGGTCAATGTGGGTCAATGTGGGTCAATGTGGGTCAATGGATCAATGTGGGTCAATGTGGGTCAATGTGGGTCAATGGATCAATGTGGGTCAATGTGGGTCAATGGGTCAATGTGGGTCAATGTGGGTCAATGGGTCAATGTGGGTCAATGTGGGTCAGTGTGGGTCAGTGTGGGTCAGTGTGGGTCAATGTGGGTCAATGTAGGTCAATGTGGGTCAATGTGGGTCAATGCGGGTCAATGCGGGTCAATGGATCAATGTGGGTCAATGGGGGTCAATGTGGGTCAATGTGGATCAATGTGGGTCAATGTGGATCAATGTGGGTCAATGTGGATCAATGTGAGTCAATGTGGGTCAATGTGGATCAATGTGGGTCAATGGATCAATGTGGGTCAATGTGGGTCAATGTGGGTCAGTGTGGGTCAATGTGGGTCAATGTGGGTCAATGTGGGTCAATGTGGGTCAGTGTGGGTCAATGTGGGTCAATGTGGGTCAATGTGGGTCAGTGTGGGTCAATGTGGGTCACCATGGGTCAATGTGGGTCACTGTGGGTCAATGTGGGTCAATGTGGGTCAATGTGGGTCAATGTGGGTCAATGGATCAATGTGGGTCAATGTGGATCAATGTGGATCAATGTGGATCAATGTGGATCAATGTGGGTCAATGTGGGTCAATGTGGGTCAGTGATGGTCAGTGATGGGCAGTGATGGTCAGTGATGGTCAGTGATGGGCAGTGATGGTCAGTGTGGGTCAGTGATGGTCAGTGATGGTCACTGTGGGTCAGTGATGGTCAGTGTGGGTCACTGTGGGTCAGTGTGGTTCACTGTGGGTCACTGTGGGTCAGTGATGGTCAGTGATGGGCAGTGATGGTCACTGTGGGGCAGTGTGGGTCAGTGATGGTCAGTGATGGTCAGTGATGGGCAGTGATGGGCAGTGATGGTCAGTGTGGGTCAGTGATGGTCAGTGATGGTCACCATGTGCTTCAGCAGGTAGTCCCGCAGAGAGAAGGAGCGCCAGCACACCGAGCACTGGTGGGGCTTCTCACCTGTGGGGAGGCACCTGCGGTCAGTGATGGTCACTGTGGGTCAGTGATGGTCAGTGTGGGTCAGTGATGGTCAGTGATGGGCAGTGTGGGGCAGTGATGGGCAGTGTGGGTCAGTGATGGGCAGTGATGGTCAGTGATGGTCAGTGTGGGTCAGTGATGGTCAGTGTGGGTCAGTGATGGTCAGTGATGGGCAGTGTGGGTCAGTGATGGGCAGTGATGGTCACTGATGGTCAATATGGGTCAGTGATGGTCAGTGTGGGTCAACAGCTCAATGTGGGTCAGCATGGATCAATGTGGGTCAATGTGGGTCAATGGGTCAATGTGGGTCAATGGGTCAATGTGGGTCAATGTGGATCAATGTGGGTCAATGTGGGTCAATGTGGGTCAGTGTGGATCAATGTGGGTCAATGTGGGTCAATGGATCAATGTGGGTCAATGTGGGTCAATGGATCAATGTGGGTCAATGTGGGTCAATGTGTCAGTGTGGATCAATGTGGGTCAATGTGGGTCAATGGATCAATGTGGGTCAATGTGGGTCAATGTGTCAGTGTGGGTCAATGTGGGTCAATGTGGGTCAATGGGTCAATGTGGGTCAATGTGGGTCAATGGGTCAATGCGGGTCAATGTGGATCAATGTGGGTCAATGTGGGTCAATGTGGGTCAATGTGGGTCAATGTGGGTCAATGTGTGTCAGTGTGGGTCAATGTGGGTCAATGTGGGTCAATGTGGGTCAGTGTGGGTCAATGTGGGTCAATGTGGGTCAATGTGGGTCAATGGATCAATGTGTGTCAGTGTGGGTCAATGTGGGTCAATGGGTCAATGTGGGTCAATGTGGGTCAATGTGGGTCAATGTGGATCAATGTGGGTCAATGTGGGTCAATGTGGATCAATGTGGGTCAATGGGTCAATGTGGGTCAATGTGGGTCAATGGGTCAATGTGGGTCAATGTGGGTCACTGTGGGTCAATGGGTCAATGTGGGTCACTGTGGGTCAATGGGTCAATGTGGGTCAATGTGGGTCAATGTGGGTCAATGGGTCAATGTGGGTCAATGTGGGTCAATGTGGGTCAATGTGGGTCAATGTGTCAGTGTGGGTCAATGTGGGTCAATGTGGGTCAATGGGTCAATGTGGGTCAATGTGGGTCAATGTGGGTCAATGTGGGTCAATGTGTCAGTGTGGGTCAATGTGGGTCAATGTGGGTCAATGGGTCAATGTGGGTCAATGTGGATCAATGTGGGTCAATGTGGGTCAGTGTGGGTCAATGGATCAATGTGGATCAATGTGGGTCAATGGATCAATGTGGGTCAATGGGTCAATGTGGGTCAGTGTGGGTCAATGTGGGTCAGTGTGGGTCAATGTGGGTCAATGTGGGTCAATGGGTCAATGTGGGTCAGTGTGGGTCAATGTGGGTCAATGGATCAATGTGGGTCAATGTGGGTCAATGGATCAATGTGGGTCAATGTGGGTCAGTGTGGGTCAATGGATCAATGTGGGTCAGTGTGGGTCAATGGATCAATGCGGGTCAATGCGGGTCAATGCGGGTCAGTGTGGGTCAATGTGGGTCAATGTGGGTCAATGGGTCAATGTGGGTCAATGTGGATCAATGTGGGTCAATGTGGGTCAATGCGGGTCAGTGTGGGTCAATGTGGGTCAATGTGGGTCAATGGGTCAATGTGGGTCAATGTGGATCAATGTGGGTCAATGTGGGTCAATGCGGGTCAGTGTGGGTCAATGTGGGTCAATGTGGGTCAATGGGTCAATGTGGGTCAATGTGGATCAATGTGGGTCAATGTGGGTCAATGCGGGTCAGTGTGGGTCAATGTGGGTCAATGTGGGTCAATGGGTCAATGTGGGTCAATGTGGATCAATGTGGGTCAATGTGGGTCAATGTGGGTCAATGTGGGTCAATGGGTCAATGTGGGTCAATGTGGGTCAGTGTGGGTCAATGTGGATCAATGTGGATCAATGTGGATCAATGTGGGTCAATGTGGGTCAATGTGGGTCAGTGTGGGTCAATGTGGGTCAATGCGGGTCAGTGTGGGTCACTGTGGGTCAATGTGGGTCAATGGATCATTGTGGGTCAGCATGGATCAGTGTGGGTCAATGTGGGTCACCATGGATCAATACAGATCACCATGGCCTGATGTGGATCAGTGTGGGTCAGTCATGGTCAGTGTGGGTCAATGTGGGTCAGTGATGGTCAGTGATGGTCAGTGATGGTCACTGTGGGTCAGTGATGGTCAGTGATGGTCAGTGATGGTCAGTGATGGTCAGTGTGGGTCAGTGATGGTCAGTGATGGTCAGTGATGGTCACTGTGGGTCAGTGATGGTCAGTGATGGTCAGTGATGGTCACTGTGGGTCAGTGATGGTCAGTGATGGTCACTGTGGGTCAGTGATGGTCAGTGTGGGTCACCATGGCCCGACATGGTCCAGTGTGGGTCACCACGGGTCAGCAGGGCCATCGTGGGTCAGCGGGGCCACACTGACCGGCCAGCTCGGGACCGGTCCAGCTCAGCACGGCCGGACGGACGCGGTGATGGACGGCGGTCACCACAGGCCACCGTGGGTCACCAGGAGATCCCCGTGTGTCCCACCACCCCTCCCAGCAGGTCCCCATGTCCCCCCGCAGTGTCCCCGTGTCCCCATGTCCCTGTGTTCCCGTGTCCCCCCGCAGTGTCCCCATGTCCCCGCAGTGTCCCCGCAGTGTCCCAGCAGTGTCCCCAGCAGTGTCCCCCGCAGTGTCCCAGCAGTGTCCCCAGCAGTGTCCCCCGCAGTGTCCCCAGCAGTGTCCCCCGCAGTGTCCCCGCAGTGTCCCCATGTCCCCAGCAGTGTCCCCGCAGTGTCCCCACAGTGTCCCCGCAGTGTCCCCATGTCCCCCGCAGTGTCCCCGCAGTGTCCCCCGCAGTGTCCCCCGCAGTGTCCCCGCAGTGTCCCCATGTCCCCCGCAGTGTCCCCCGCAGTGTCCCCCGCAGTGTCCCCGCAGTGTCCCCCGCAGTGTCCCCCGCAGTGTCCCCCGCAGTGTCCCCGCAGTGTCCCCATGTCCCCCGCAGTGTCCCCGCAGTGTCCCCCCGCAGTGTCCCCCCGCAGTGTCCCCGTGTCCCCCCACAGTGTCCCCATGTCCCCGCAGTGTCCCCATGTCCCCCGCAGTGTCCCCGCAGTGTCCCAGCAGTGTCCCCAGCAGTGTCCCCCGCAGTGTCCCCGCAGTGTCCCCATGTCCCCCGCAGTGTCCCCCGCAGTGTCCCCCGCAGTGTCCCCCGCAGTGTCCCCATGTCCCCCGCAGTGTCCCCCCACAGTGTCCCCATGTCCCCCGCAGTGTCCCCGCAGTGTCCCCCGCAGTGTCCCCATGTCCCCCCGCAGTGTCCCCGCAGTGTCCCCATGTCCCCCGCAGTGTCCCCGCAGTGTCCCCGCAGTGTCCCCCGCAGTGTCCCCCGCAGTGTCCCAGCAGTGTCCCCGCAGTGTCCCCAGCAGTGTCCCCCGCAGTGTCCCCGCAGTGTCCCCAGCAGTGTCCCCATGTCCCCCGCAGTGTCCCCCGCACTGTCCCCGTGTCCCCCCGCACTGTCCCCATGTCCCCCGCAGTGTCCCCCGCAGTGTCCCCGCAGTGTCCCCCCGCAGTGTCCCCATGTCCCCAGCAGTGTCCCCGCAGTGTCCCCGCAGTGTCCCCCCGCAGTGTCCCCATGTCCCCCCCGCAATGTCCCCAGCAGTGTCCCCGCAGTGTCCCCGCAGTGTCCCCGTGTCCCCCACAGTGTCCCCCGCAGTGTCCCCGCAGTGTCCCCATGTCCCCCCCGCAATGTCCCCAGCAGTGTCCCCGCAGTGTCCCCGTGTCCCCCACAGTGTCCCCCGCAGTGTCCCCGCAGTGTCCCCATGTCCCCCCCGCAGTGTCCCCAGCAGTGTCCCCGCAGTGTCCCCACAGTGTCCCCATGTCCCCAGCAGTGTCCCCAGCAGTGTCCCCGCAGTGTCCCCGCAGTGTCCCCATGTCCCCGCAGTGTCCCCCGCAGTGTCCCCAGCAGTGTCCCAGCAGTGTCCCCCGCAGTGTCCCCCGCAGTGTCCCCGCAGTGTCCCCCGCAGTGTCCCCGCAGTGTCCCCACAGTGTCCCCTGCAGTGTCCCCGCAGTGTCCCCATGTTCCCTGCAGTGTCCCCATGTCCCCGCAGTGTCCCCGCAGTGTCCCCGTGTCCCCCTGCAGTGTCCCCTGCAGTGTCCCCATGTTCCCTGCAGTGTCCCCCGCAGTGTCCCCGCAGTGTCCCCCGCAGTGTCCCCCGCAGTGTCCCCGCAGTGTCCCCGCAGTGTCCCCCGCAGTGTCCCCCGCAGTGTCCCCATGTCCCCATGTCCCCAGCAGTGTCCCCGCAGTGTCCCCTCAGTGTCCCCAGCAGTGTCCCCATGTCCCCCCGCAGTGTCCCCATGTCCCCGCAGTGTCCCTGCAGTGTCCCCATGTCCCCCCGCAGTGTCCCCGCAGTGTCCCCGCAGTGTCCCCCTCAGTGTCCCCGCAGTGTCCCCATGTCCCCGCAGTGTCCCCACACTCACCCGAGTGGATGAACATGTGCTTGCTGTAGTTCTTGCGGGAGCTGAAGCTCTTCTGGCAGTGCCCGCACTGGTAGGGGGGCTGGGCGGGGCCGCGCTGGGGGGGCACTGCTGCCGCTGCCGGGGGGGCCGCGGGGCCGGGACCCCCCTGGTAGGGCAGCGGCACGGCCGGGGGAGACCCCAGCCCGAAACTGTCCCCTCCTGGTGGCTCCTGCCACCGCGCTCCTCGCTCGTCCTCGCCGGGCCAGGGCGGCAGGAAAGCCTCGGTGAAAACCTCGCCGAGAAACGCCGGCTCCGGGGCGGGGGCCGCGCCTGGGGAGGGGGCCACGCCTGGGGAGGGGGCCACGCCTTCCTCCTCATCCTCTCCTTCCTCTCCTTCCTCCTCCTCCTCCTCCTGCAGCTCCTCCTTCAGCGCCAGGCGCAGCGGCTGGCGCTGCTTGCGGCTGTGCCCGCTGGGCTCCGCTGGTGGCCCTGCTGGTGGCCCTGCTGGTGGCCCTGGAGGTGGCCCGAGGCTCCTGGGCAGCTTGGGCCCTGTAATAAATGACCATCAGTAATTATTTTAATTGGGCTTAATAAATTCCAATGTTATTTTAATGGGCGACCCCATGGCCGCCCGGCACTGTTTTGCTTTACTGGTGCTTGCTTAATAAATTCCAGTATTATTTTAATTTGGCTTAATAAATTCCAATATTATTTTAACTGGGCTTAATAAACTCCAATATTATTTTAATTGGGCTTAATAAATTCCAATATTATTTAAATCGGGCTTAATAAATTCCAATGTTATTTTAACTGGGCTTAATAAATTCCAAGATTATTTTAATTGAGCTTAATAAATTCCAATATTATTTTCATTTGGCTTAATAAATTCCAAGATTATTTTAATTGGCAGCCCCATGGCCACCCAGCGCTGTTTTGAGGCGGGGGTCTGGGGACACTGGGGACACAGTGGGGTTAGAGGGGGTCTGGGGACACTGGGGACACTGGGGACACAGTGGGGTTAGAGGGGGTCTGGGGACACTGGGGACACTGGGGACACAGTGGGGTTAGAGGGGGTCTGGGGACATGGGGACACTGGGAACACTGGGGACACAGTGGGGTTAGAGGGTCTCTGGGGACACTGGGGACACTGGGGACAGAGTGGGGTTAGAGGGTCTCTGGGGACACTCTGGACACTGGGGACAGAGTGGGGCTAAAGGGGCTCTGGGTACATTGGGGATACTGGAGACACTGGGGAGAGAGGGGACATGGGGGAGAGAGGGGACACTGGGGACACAGTGGGGTTAGAGGGGCTCTGGGGACATGGGGGACACTGGGGACACTGGGGACACAGTGGGGTTAGAGGGGGTCTGGGGACACTGGGGACACTGGGGACACAGTGGGGTTAGAGGGGCTCTGGGGACATGGGGGACACTGGGGACACTGGGGACACTGGGACACAGTGGGGCTAAAGGGTCTCTGGGGACACGGGGACACTGGGAACACTGGGGACACAGTGGGGTTACAGGGGCTCTGGGGACACGGGGGACACAGTGGGGTTAGAGGGGGTCTGGGGACACTGGGGATACTGGGGACACTGGGGAGAGAGGGGACACAGGGACATGGGGGAGAGAGGGGACACGGGGGGACACTGGAGAGAGAGAAGACACAGGGACACTGGGGAGAGAGGGGACATGGGGGAGACACGGGGGGGACACTGGGGACACTGGGGATAGAGGGGACACTGGGACACTGGGGATAGAGGGGACACTGGGACACTGGGGAGAGATGGGACACGGGGGAGACACGGGGGGGACACTGGGACACTGGGCAGAGATGGGACACGGGGGGGACACTGGGGAGAGAGGGGACACTGGGGACACAGTGGGGCTAAAGGGGCTCTGGGGACATGGGGACACGGGGGACACTGGGTAGAGAGGGGACACGGGGCACACGGCTGCCTACTTAGCAAGTTCCACTATCATTTTAACCGGGGTTAACCAATCCCAACCCCATTTCCACCGCCCCGGTGCCCCGGCGGCGCTCGGCACGCACCGGCGGCGGGCCCCGGCGCGATGATCTGCGTGCACTCGTCGATGACGCTCTTGATCTGCAGCACGGAGGCGGCGGTGAGGATCTGCAGCGCCTCGGAGCGCGGCACCACCAGGCTGCCGCTGTAGAGGAACTCCAGCAGCTGCCGCACGGCGGCCGAGGGCACCACGGGCGGCACCTCGATGGTGCTGCAGTGGCCCAGCAGCAGCTTGTCGTGGAAGAAGGGGCTGCCGGCGGCCAGCACGCAGCGGTGGGCGCGCAGCGAGGCCCCGCGGATGCGCACCGTCACGTCGCAGAAGTGGCCGGCGGCGCGCTGGCCCGACAGCGTCTCCAGCAGAGAGCGGCTGAAGTTGCGCAGGTGGATGTAGTGCACGGCCTCGGGCATGGCCGGGGGGACAGGGGGACAGGGGACACTGGGGAGAGAGGGGACACCGGGGGGACAGGGGACACTGGGGACAATGGGGACACTGGAGAGAGAGGGGACACTGGGGAGAGAGGGGACACGGTGGGGATAGAGCGGGCACTGGGGATAGAGGGGCACAGGGACACAGGGGGACAGGGGACACTGGGGGACAGGGGGGACACGGGGGACACGGGGGACAGGGGGGGGACAGGGGACACTGGGGAGAGAGGGGACACTGGGGGACAGGGGGGACAGGGGGACACGGGGGGACAGGGGACACTGGGGACAATGGGGACAATGGGGAGAGAGGGGACACTGGGGACAATGGGGACACGGGGGACACTGGGGACACTGGGGACACTGGGACACGGACACGGACACACTGGGGACAGAGGGGACACAGTGGGGATAGAGGGGACACAGGGACACGGGGGGACAGGGGACACTGGGGACACTGGGAATAGAGGGGACAATGGGGGACAGGGGACACTGGGGACAATGGGGACACTGGGGGACACGGGGGACAGGGGACACCGGGGGGACAGGGAACACTGGGGACACTGGGGACACTGGGGAGAGAGGGGACACTGGGGACAGGAGGGACAGGGGGACAGGGGGGACACGGGGGACAGGGGGGACAGGGGACACCGGGGGGACAGGGGACACTGGGGAGAGAGGGGACACTGGGGAGAGAGGGGACACTGGGGGACAGGGGACACTGGGGACACTGGGAACACTGGGGGACACTGGGGACACAGGGGGACAGGGGACACTGGGGATAGATGGGACACTGGGGACACTGGGGACACAGTGGGGTTAGAGGGGCTCTGGGGACACACGGACAGTGGGGACCGTGGGGACACTGGGGATAGAGGGGACACTGGGGACACTGGAAACACTGGGGACACTGGGGAGAGGGGGACAGGGGGACACAGTGGGGTTAGAGGGGACACGGGGACACAGGAACACACAGGGGACACGGACACACTGGGGACCCTGGGGACACAGGGACACCCAAGGGACAGTGGGACACAGCGGGGTTCGAGGGGCTCTGGGGACACTGGGGACACTGGGGATAGAGGGGACACGGGGAGAGGGGGACACGGAGGTGGCAGTGACAGCTGGGACACGGCAAGAGCCGCGGGGAGGAGGCGGTGGGGACAGCGGGGACACGGACACGGGGACAGCGGGGACACGGGGACAGCGGGGACACGGACACGGGGACAGCGGGGACACGGGGACAGCGGGGACACGGGGACAGCGGGGACACGGACACGGGGACAGCGGGGACACGGGGACAGCGGGGACACGGGGACAGCGGGGACACGGACACGGGGACAGCGGGGACAGCGGGGACACGGGGACAGCGGGGACACGGACACGGGGACAGCGGGGACAGCGGGGACACGGGGACACGGGGACAGCGGGGACACGGACACGGGGACAGCGGGGACAGCGGGGACAGCGGGGACACGGACACGGGGACAGCGGGGACAGCGGGGACACGGACACGGGGGACACGGACACGGGGACAGCGGGGACACGGACACCGGGACAGCGGGGACAGCGGGGACAGCGGGGACAGCGGGGACAGCGGGGACACGGGGGACACGGACACGGGGACAGCGGGGACACCGGGGATTATCTGGGGACACTCGGGGACACCGGGAATGATTTGGGGACACTGGGGACACGGACACGGGGGACACGGACACGGGGACAGCAGGGACGCTGGGGACACCGGGACGGCGGGAACACCGGGGATGGTTTGGGGACACTCGGGGACACCGGGAACGGTTTGGGGACACTCGGGGACACCGGGACGGCGGCGAGGCTGGCGGTTCCTGGGGAAAGAGACGGCGTTGGGCTGGGGACACCGATCCGCGTGACGTCACCAGGGCCTGGGGACACTCCGTGTGACGTCAGAGCCGCGCACGGCGCCGATGACATCACGGGACAGCGGGCGGGATGTCCGTCCCCGACCTGTCACGACAGCCGGGACCGCCCGAGGCGATTCCTCCCCCTCCCTGGGCCCCTCGGGATGTCCCGACCCGACCCTTCCCCCTCCCCCACCCCCAAAAACCTCCGCCACCCCCGGGGCCCCTCCCCCACACCTTGGCTCCTGCTCCCGCCGCCGCCGCTCTCTGACGTCACTTCCGCCAAACCGGACCGGAAGCGATCGTGGACCATAGAGAGGGGCCCAGCGCGCCCCCCTCCCCCGCCATAGAGATGGGGGTAAGCTGTCTCGGAGCGGATGGCGCCCCCTGGCGGGCCGGAGGTTCCTCGGGATCGTGGCTCCATGGGGACCCCGGGAGCGGGACCCCCCTGGAGACCCCCCAGACCCCACAGACCCCCATGGAGACCCCACAGACCCCCCAGACCCCACAGACCCCCATGGGGACCCCACAGACCCCCCAGACCCCACAGACCCCCATGGAGACCCCACAGACCCCCACGGGGACCCCACAGACCCCCCAGACCCCACAGACCCCCCTGGAGACCCCCCAGACCCCCCTGGAGACCCCACAGACCCCACAGACCCCACAGACCCCACAGACCCCCCTGGAGACCCCACAGACCCCACAGACCCCACAGACCCCCCTGGAGACCCCACAGACCCCAGAGACCCCAGAGACCCCACAGACCCCACAGACCCCCATGGAGACCCCACGGACCCCACAGACCCCACAGACCCCCATGGAGACCCCACAGACCCCACAGACCCCACAGACCCCCATGGAGCCCCCACAGACCCCACAGACCCCCATGGAGACCCCACAGACCCTCATGGAGACCCCACAGACCCCACAGACCCCCATGGAGACCCCAGTGACCCCACAGACCCCACAGACCCCACAGACCCCCATGGAGACCCCACAGACCCCACAGACCCCACAGACCCCCCTGGAGACCCCACAGACCCCACAGACCCCCAAGGAGACCCCACAGACCCCCATGGAGACCCCCCAGACCCCACAGACCCCCCAGACCCCACAGACCCCACGGGGACCCCCATGGAGACCCCCCCAGGATCCCCTGGAGACCCACCAGGGACCTCTGTAGAGCTGGCATCCACTACAGACCCCCCAGAGATCCTACAGACCCCACAGAGATCCTACAGACCCTCAGAGATCCTACAGACCCCCAGGGATCCTACAGAGGCCCCAGAGATCCTACAGACCCCACAGGGATCCTACAGACCCCTCAGAGATCCTACAGACCCCACAGGGATCCTACAGACCCCAGAGATCCTACAGACCCCCCAGGGTTCCTACAGACCCCCAGAGATCCTACAGACCCCCCAGAGATCCTACAGACCCCACAGGGATCCTACAGACCCCCAGAGATCCTACAGACCCCACAGGGATCCTACAGACCCCACAGAGATCCTACAGACCCCCCTGAGATCCTACAGACCCCACAGGGATCCTACAGACCCCTCAGGGATCCTACAGACCCCTCAGAGATCCTACATGGTCCATGGTGGTCCATGTCCATCCATGGTGGTCCACGTTGACTCCTCCTGGTCCATGGTGGTCCATGTCCATCCACGTGGACACACACTGACTCCTCCTGATCCATGATGGTCCATGTCCATCCATGGTGGTCCACGTTGACTCCTCTTGGCCCATGATGGTCCATGTCCATCCACGTGGACACACACTGACTCCTCCTGATCCATGATGGTCCATGTCCATCCACGTTGACCCACACTGACTCCTCCTGGTCCATGGTGGTCCATGTCCATTCATGCGGATCCATGTTGACTCCTCTTGATCCATCTTGATCAGTTTGATCCACGTTGACTCCTCCTGGTCCAGGATGGTCCGTGTCCATCCATGGTGGTCCACGTTGACTCCTCTTGGTCCATGTTGGTCCATGTTGGTCCATGTCCATCCATGTGGACTCACATTGATTCCTGTTGATCCATGGTGATCCATGGTGATCCACGTTGACTCCTCTTGGTCCATCTCGATCCATCTGACCCACGTTGCCTCCTGTTGGTCCATGAGGGTCCGTGTCCATCCATGTGGATCACGTTGATCCCTGTTGATCCACGGATCCGTGTTGATCCGTGTCACTCGGTGTCTCTCCATGGTGACCAGTGCTGACCCATGGTGACCCATGGTGACCAGTGCTGACCAGTGCTGACCCATGGTGACCCATGGTGACCTACAGTGACCCATGGTGACCAGTGCTGACCCATGGTGACCCATGGTGATCCATGGTGACCCATGGTGACCAGTGCTGACCCATGGTGACCCATGGTGATCCATGGTGATCCATAGTGACCCATGGTGACCAGTGCTGACCCATGGTGACCCATGGTGATCCATAGTGACCCATGGTGACCAGTGCTGACCCATGGTGACCTGTGCTGACCCATGGTGACCAGTGCTGACCAGTGCTGACCCATAGTAACCCATGGTGATCCATAGTGACCATGGTGATCAGTGCTGACCAGTGCTGAACAGTCCTGACCCATGTTGACCTACAGAGATCCATGGTGACCCATGGTGACCGGTGCTGACCAGTGCTGACCCATAGTAACCCATGGTGACCTGTGTCACTCTCGCTCTCCATGTTGACCTGTGTTGAGCAGTGCTGACCAGTGGTGACCCGTGGTGACCCATGGTGACCAGTGGTGACCAGTGGTGACCCCTGGTGACCCAGGCTGACCTGTGTCACTCCGTGTCTCTCCATATTGACCTGTGTTGACCAGTGGTGACCAGTGGTAACTCATGGTGACCAGTGGTGACCCATGGTGACCAGCACTGACCCATGTTGACCAGCGTTGACCAGTGGTGACCAGTGCTGACCCCTGGTGACCCATAGTGACCCATAGTGACCCATGGTGACCCATGGTGACCTACAGTGACCCATGGTGACCAGTGCTGACCCATGGTGACCCATGATGACCAGTGCTGAACAGTGCTGACCCATGGTGACCATTGCTGACCACTGCTGACCAGTGCTGACCCATGGTGATCTGTGCTGACCCATGTTGACCTACAGTGATCCATGGTGACCCATGGTGGCCAGTGCTGACCAGTGCTGACCCATAGTAACCCAGGGTGACCTGTGTCACTCTCGCTCTCCATGTTGACCTGTGCTGACCAGTGGTGACCAGCGCTGACCCCTGGTGACCCCTGGTGACCCATGGTGACCCATGGTGACCTGTGTCCCTCTGTCTCTGACCCACCCAGCCCCAGCCCACCCTGAGGGTCAGTCACTCGGGTGAGGTCACCAAGCACCCTCCCCACTGTGACGTCACACCCATCACCGTGACGTCACACCCAGCACTGTGATGTCACCGCCGGTGCCATGCCCCGCCCCCATCGGAGCGGGCACCCGGTGACATCACAGGTGACATCACAGATGACGTCACCATGGTTCCCACCAGCCAAACATTCCTGCCTTGGGTGGCTCCCGAATTCTGGGGTGTCCTGGGACACCTGTGTCCCCTGGGTGGGGGTGGCACCCAAATCCGGGGTGTCCCGGGACACCTGTGTCCCCTGGGTGGGGGTGACACCAAATCCGGGGTGACACCCAAATCTGGGGTGTCCTGGGACAGCTGTGTCCCCTGGGTGGGGGTGACACCAAATCCGGGGTGACACCCAAATCTGGGGTGTCCTGGGACAGCTGTGTCCCCTGGGTGGGGGTGGCACCCAAATCCGGGGTGTCCCGGGACACCTGTGTCCCCTGGGTGGGGGTGACACCTAAATCCGGGGTGTCCTGGGACACCTGTGTCCCCTGGGTGGGGGTGGCACCCTGGGGTGTCCAGGGACACCGGGGGTGACACCCAAATCCGGGGTGTCCCGGGACACCTGTGTCCCCTCAGGTGGGGGTGGCACCCAAATCCGGGGTGTCCCGGGACACCTGTGTCCCCTCGCGCGGGGGTGACACCCTGGGGTGTCCCGGGACACCTGTGTCCCCTGGGTGGGGGTGGCACCCTGGGGTGTCCAGGGACACCTGTGTCCCCTGGGTGGGGGTGGCACCCTGGGGTGTCCAGGGACACCGGGGGTGACACCCAAATCCGGGGTGTCCCGGGACACCTGTGTCCCCTCAGGTGGGGGTGACACCCAAATCCGGGGTGTCCAGGGACACCTGTGTCCCCTCGGGTGGGGGTGACACCAAATCCGGAGTGACACCCAAATCTGGGGTGTCTGGGGACACCTGTGTCCCCTGGATGGGAGTGGCACCCTGAGGTGTCCCCTGGGTGGGGGTGGCACCCAGATCCGGGGTGTCCCGGAACACCTGTGTCCCCTCGAGCGGGGGTGACACCCTGGGGTGTCCCGGGACATCTGTGTCCCCTGGGTGGGGGTGACACCCTGGGATGTCCTGGGACACCTGTGTCCCCTGGGTGGGGGTGACACCCTGGGATGTCCTGGGACACCTGTGTCCCCTGGGTGGGGGTGACACCCTGGGATGTCCTGGGACACCTGTGTCCCCTGGGTGGGGGTGACATCCTGGAGTGTCTCAGGACACCTGTGTCCCCTCGGGCGGGGGTGACACCCACATTCCGGGGTGACACCCACATTCCGGGGTGACACCCACATTCCGGGCTCCCCCCCCGGGGCGGTTCCCCGAAACCCGCGTCCCCCGGGGCCAGGGCGGGGGTGGCCCCGGCGCTCGGCCCCGCCCGGCCCCGCTGGCGGGTGGCTCTGTCCCCTCCCCGCGGGCTCTGTCCCCTCCCCGCGGGCTCTGTCCCCTCCCCGCTGTCACCTCCCGGTGCCCGCGGCGGGGGTGGCACCGCCGGCAGCGCCCCCGGCCTCGGCAGCCGCAGGTGAGGGAGCCGGAGCACCCCGGGGTGCGCTGGGGACCCCAAAACCTCATCCCGGGGTGCGCTGGGGACCCCAAAATCCCTCCGAGGGTGCGCTGGGGACCCCAAAACCTCATCCCGAGGTGGGCAGGAGGCCCCAAAATCACCCCCAGGGTAGGCGGGGGTCCCCAAAATCCGCCCCAGAGTGGGGAGGGGACCCCAAACCCCCTCCGAGGGTGGGCAGGGGACCCCAAAACCTCACCCAGGGTGGGCAGGGGACCCCGAAACTGCCCGCAGGGTGGGGAGAGGAGCCCAAACTCACCCAGGGTGGGCAGGGGACCCTGAAATCACCCCCAATGTGTGCAGGGGACCTCAAAATCCTCACCCAGCGTGGGCAGGGGGCCCCAAATCACCCCCAGGGTGGGCAGGGGACCCCAAAATCCTCCGAGGGTGGGCAGGGGGCCCCAAACCCCCTCCGAGGGTGGGCGGGGGTCCCCAAAATCCTCCACCGGGGTGGGGAGGGGACCCCCAACCCCTCCCCAATGTGGGCAGGGGACCCCAAAATCCCCCCAATGTGGGCAGGGGACCCCCAAAACCCCCCAAACCCCCCCCCAATGTGGGCAGGGTCGCAGAGCTCTCGGGGGTGAGGGGGGGTCCCAGCCCGGGACTGCTGCGGTTTTAGGGGGGGGTCTCTCCAGGGGTCTCTCTGCCCCACCCCAGTTTGCGCCATGATGGACACGGGGGACGGGGGGCGGCGCAGCCCCCCCCGGCTGGCACAGGTGAGCGGGACGGACCCTCAGGTGGGCGGGAGGGACCCCCAGGTGAGCGGGAGGGACCCCCAGGTGGGCGGGACGGACACCCAGGTGAGCGGGAGGGATCCCCAGGTGGGCAGGAGGGACCCCCAGGTGATGCGGGGGGGACCCCCAGGTGGGCAGGAGGGACCCCCAGGTGATGCGGGGGGGGTCGCGGGGATGGGGGGAGGGGGCTCAGGGGACCCCCAAGCACCCGGGGAAGCCTCGCCCCCACCTCAGGGGGTCCCGGGGGGTGGGGGACCGGAGGGGGTCGCGGCATTTGGGGTCTCCCAGCCCCTCCCCTCCCCCCCCCCCCGGCTGGGGACCCCCTCCCCCCCCCTCCCCCCCCGGCTGGGGACCCCCTCGGCGGCCCCCCTGCCCCCCCCCGGCTGGGGACCCCCTCGGCGGCCCCCCTGCCCCCCCCCGGCCCCCGGGCTGGAATTGGGACACTGGGCGGGGACAGGGACAGAGCGGCCGGGAGCCCGTGGCGCCCCTCCCCCACCCCGTGGGAACCGACACATCATCCCCCCCCCACCCCCCCCAACCCGACCCCCCCCAAACTGAACCCCCCCTGTGCGACCCCCTCCCAGCGCCCTCAGGGGGTCCCGGGGTTCCTGGGACCCCTCCCCACTGGAATCCTGGGACCCCCGGACCCTGGGGACCCCCCAGACTTCGGGACCCCCTGAACTCGTGGGACCCCCTCGTACCCTGGGGACCCCCCAGACTTTGGGACCCCCCCTGGACCCCCGGACCTTGAGGACCCCCAGACTTTGGGAACCCCCCCCCCGGATTCCTGGGACCCCCTAAACTCCTGGGACCCCCTGAACTCCTGGGACCCCCGGACTTTGGGACCCCCCAGACTTTAGGATCCCCAAATATCTGGGGGTCTCCAGACTTTGGGACCCCCCCCGACTTTGGGACCCCCCCAGACTCCTGGGACCCCCTGAGCTCCTGGGACTCCCGGACCCTGGGGGCTCCCCAGACTTTGGGACCCTCCCGGACCCTGGGGATCCCCCCCAGATTTTGGGACCCTCCCGGACCCTGGGGACCCCCAAACATCTGGGGGTCTCCAGACCCATGGGGCCCCCCAAACACCTCATCCTCCCCCGGGCTTTGAGACCCCTCAAATAGACAGGACCCCCCCCCCCTCCGGGAACCTCCTGGGACCCCCCGGACCCTGAGGACCCCTCCCACTTTGGGACCCCCCCCGGGTTCCTGGGACCCCCCAAACATCTGGGGCTCTCCAGACTTTGGGACCCTCCCCAGACTTTGGGACCCCCCAAACAGACAGGACCGACCCCCCCCACCAAAACCTCCTGGGACCCTCTGGACCCTGGGGACCCCCCAGACTTTGGGACCCCCCCCGGATTCCTGGGACCCCCAAAACCCGGGACGCCCCCAAAAGAGCTGACCCCCCCTCCCCCAGACTTGGGGTCTCCCCGGGCATTTGGGACCTCCAGGACTCTTGGGGTCCCCCAGACCCCGGGGATCCTCTGTGCCCCCAGGACGGACCCCCTGGGAATCTGGGGACCCCCGGGGTTCCTGGGAACCTCCAGCTCTTGGGACCCCCCAGACTTTGGGACCCCCCGGATTCCTGGGACCCCCTGAACTCCTTGGACCCCCGGACCTTGGGGACCCCCGGACTTTGGGACCCCCCCGGACTTTGGGCCCCTCCCTGAACTCCTGAGACCCTCGGACTTTGGGATCCCCCCCCCTCCCCTCCGGACACCTGGGACCCCCCGAAGTCCTGGGACCCCCCAGACTTTGGGACCCCCGCGGACCCTGGGGACCCCCTGAACTCCTGGGACCCCCCAGACTTTGGGACCCCCGCGGACCCTGGGGACCCCCTGAACTCCTGGGACCCCAGGACTTTGGGATCCCCCCCTCCCCCCCGGACTCCTGGGACCCCCTGAACTCCTGGGACCCCCTGAACTCCTGGGACCCCCGGACCCCTGGGGACCCCCAGACTTTGGGACCCCCCTGGATTCCTGGGACCTCCAAAACCCAGGACCCCCCCCACACTTGGGGTCTCCCCGGGCATTTGGGACCCCCAGGACTCTTGGGGTCCCCCAGACCCCGGGGACCCTCTGTGCCCCCAGGACGGACCCCCTGGGAATTTGGGGACCCCCAGGGTTCCTGGGAACCTCCAGCTCTTGGGACCCCCCAGACTTTGGGACCCCCCGGATTCCTGGGACCCCCTGAACTCCTGGGACCCCCGGACCCTGGGGACCCCCGCGGACCCTGGGGACCCCCTGAACTCCTGGGACCCCCGGACCCTGGAGACCCCCGGACTTTGGGACCCCCCCGGACTTTGGGCCCCTCCCTGAACTCCTGAGACCCTCCGACTTTGGGATCCCCCCCCTCCCCCCCGGACTCCTGGGACCCCCCGAACTCCTGGGACCCCCCAGACTTTGGGACCCCCGCGGACCCTCGGGACCCCCTGAACTCCTGGGACCCCCGGACCCTGGGGACCCCCCAGACTTTGGGACCCCCCCGGATTCCTGGGACCTCGAAAACCCAGGACCCCCCCCCCCCCCCCCAGACTTGGGGTCTCCCCGGGCATTTGGGACCCCACGGACACCTGGGACCCCCAGGACTCTTGGGGTCCCCCAGACCCCGGGGACCCTCTGTGCCCCCAGGACGGACCCCCTGGGAATTTGGGGACCCCCGGGGTTCCTGGGAACCTCCAGCTCTTGAGACCCCCCAGACGTTGGGACCCCCCCGGATTCCTGGGACCCCCTGAACTCCTGGGACCCCCCAGACCCTGGAGACCCCCGGACTTTGGGACCCCCCCGGACTTTGGGCCCCTCCCTGAACTCCTGGGACCCCAGGACTTTGGGATCCCCCCCCTCCCCCCCAGACTCCTGGGACCCCCTGAACTCCTGGGACCCCCCAGACTTTGGGACCCCCCGGATTTCTGGGACCCCCTGAACTCCTGGGACCCCCGGACCCTGGAGACCCCCGGACTTTGGGACCCCCCCAGACTTTGGGGGTTCCTGGGACCCCCCCAGACTTCGGGACCCCCTGGATTTTGGGGGTGTCCCCCCCGCCCCCCCACAGGCGCAGCACCGCCGGGACCTGGAGGAGGAGCTGCGGGACCTCAGCAACCAGGTGGGCGTGGCTTGCGGAGAGGGGCGGGGCCAGCACATGTCAGTCACAGCCTGGCCCCTCCTCTCACTGGACAGTGTGGCTGTCAATCACCCAAGTGGGCAGGGCATCGCTATGGGGCGGACCTTGGAGCTGTCCATCATCTGGGGGCGGGGCCCTGGGGCTGTCAGTCACGCGCTGCCCAATCAGGTGGCAGCGCTGGGGCGGAGCCTGGCGGCAGAACGTGGGCGGAGCCTGATGGAGGGCGGGGCCCTGCGGGCGCTGGAGATCGCGGTGGGCGGAGCCCAGGCCCGGGTGGGCGGAGCCTGTCGGGCCCTGGACCGGGCCAAGGAGCGCCTGCGCCTGCAGCAGGTGGGCGGGGCCAGGGGTGGAGGGGGCGGAGCCTCTGACATGTGTGGGAAAGAGGCGGGGCTAAAGGGGGTGTGGCCTGTGGGGGAGGAGCTTCTGGCAGGAGGTGTGGCTGAGGTGGGGCAGACAGGGTGTGGCCAGGGGGTGTGGTCTGTGAAGGAGGCGGGGCATCTGGGGGGCAAGATTTTGGGGGTGGGTGGGGCCATGGTGGGGAGGGGCCTGAGGGGGCGGAGCTCCTGGCATGGGTGGAGTCAGGGTGAGGGCGTGGCTATGATGGGGCTAAAGGGGGCGTGGTTCAGCTAAAGGGGGCGTGGTCTGAGGGTTGTGTGGCTGCGAATGGGTGTTGAGCGGTAGGCGGGGCCAGGAGTGTGTGGGCGTGGCCTGTGGCTGACCCCGCCCCTCTGCAGGAGGCGGGGCAGATGCTGTGGGCGGAGCTGGAGGCCGCTCGCGCCGCCAAGGTGGGGGCGGAGCTCCGGGCACAGGAGGCGGAGTCTCAGTGCCAGGCCCGGGGGGCGGAGCTGGAGCGGCTGCGCCAGGTGGGCGGGGCTAAAAGGAGGGGCGGGGCTACAGACAATGGGCGGGGCCAAGTACCTATGGGTGGGGCTATCACAGCCCATGGGTGGGGCTAAGGCCCAATGGGTGGGGCTATAACAGCCTGGGGGTGGGGCTAGGGACCAATGGGTGGGGCTATAACAGCCTGTGGGTGGGGCTAAGGACAAATGGGCGGGGCTATAACAGCCTGTGGGTGGGGCTAAGGACAAATGGGCGGGGCTATATCAGCCTGGGGGGTGGGGCTAAGGACCAATGGGCGGGGCTATTTCAGCCTGGGGGTGGGGCTATGGAAAAATGGGCAGGGCTAAAGCAGCCGCTGGGCGTGGCTATGGCGGTGGGCGTGGCTCGGGGTGGGCGTGGCCGGAGGGGTGTGTCCATGCTGGCCCCGCCCACAGGCGGTGCAGCTGGCCCAGCATTCCCGGCGCCGGGCCGAGCAGGAGCGCGACCAGGTGGCTGCCAAGGTTGGCCACGCCCCCCGGCCCAGGTGAGGCCTGGCCACGCCCCCTCCGTGGCCACGTGTGCCCCCAGTGTGTCCCCTATGGGTCCCTACAGCCTCTATGGGTCCCTTATAGCCCCTCTATGTCCCTCTGTCCCTCTGTCCCTCCCTGTCCCTCTGTCCCCTCCCTGTCCCCTCCGTGTCCCCTCCCTGTCCCCTCCATGTCCCCTCCATGTCCCCTCCATGTCCCCACCCTGTCCCCTCCATGTCCCCTCCATGTCCCCTCCCTGTCCCCTCCATGTCCCATCCCTGTCCCTTCCATGTCCCCTCCCTGTCCCTCTGTCCCCTCCATGTCCCCTCCATGTCCCCTCCATGTCCCCTCCCTGTCCCCTCCATGTCCCATCCCTGTCCCCTCTCTGTCCCCTCTCTGTCCCCTCCATGTCCCCTCCATGTCCCCTCTCTGTCCCCTCCATGTCCCCTCCATGTCCCATCCCTGTCCCCTCCGTGTCCCCTCCCTGTCCCCTCTCTGTCCCCTCCATGTCCCCTCCATGTCCCCTCCGTGTCCCCTCCCTGTCCCCTCCATGTCCCCTCCATGTCCCCACCCTGTCCCCTCCATGTCCCCTCCGTGTCCCCGCAGCGCCCCCGCCGGTGACCCCGCGGCGCTGCAGGCGGCGCTGGAGGAGCTGCGGGAGCACAACCGGGACCTGCGGGAGCGGCTGGGACAGCGGCTGGGACAGGCGGGGACACCGCGGGGACACCGGGGACATGGGGGGGACACCGGGGGGACACCGGGGGGACATGGGGGGAGCGGCTGGGACAGCGGCTGGGACAGGCGGGGACACCGGGGGGACACCGGGGGGGGACACCGGGGGGACACCGCGGGGACACCGGGGGGACATGGGGACACACAGGGGACACAGCGGGGACACCGGGGGGACACCGGGGGGACACCGGGGACATGGGGGGGACACCGGGGGGACATGGGGGGAGCGGCTGGGACAGCGGCTGGGACAGGCGGGGACACCGGGGGACACCGGGGACATGGGGGGACACCGGAGGGACACCGGGGGGGGACACCGGGGGGGGACACCGGGGGGGGACACCGGGGGGGGACACCGCGGGGACACCGGGGGGACACCGGAGGGACATGGGGGGAGCGGTTGGGACAGGCGGGGACACCGGGGGGACACCGTGGGGGGACACAGGGACACGGGAGGTACCTGTGGGGATATTGGGCCAGATGTGGGTGCTGTGGGTGCACCGGGGACACCCGTGGGTCACACGGGGACACTCGTGGGTGACACGGGGACAGGTGTGGGTGCCACAGGGATACCCGTGGGTCACACGGGGACACCCGTGGGCTCCCCACGGACACCCGTGGGTGACACAGGGACACCCGTGGGTGACACGGGGGACAGGTGTGGGTTCCATGGGTGACAGGGGACCCCTCTGGGTGCCGTGGGTCACACGGGGACACTCGTGGGTGCCACAGGGACACCCGTGGGTGACACAGGGACAGGTGTGGGTTCCATGGGTGACACGGGGATCCCCATGGGTGCCGTGGGTCACACGGGGACACCCGTGGGTGACACGGGGACACTCGTGGGTCACACGGGGACACTCGTGGGTCACACGGGGACCCCCGTGGGTGCCGTGGGTGGGTTCCCCGCGTTCACCCGTGGGTGACAGGGGACACCCCTGTTCCCCCCTTTCCGTTCCCCTCCCCCCCCCGCAGGCCGAGGAGCTGCGGCGCGCGCTGGCGGCGGCGGGCGCGCGCTCCCGGGAGGCGCAGGCGGCGCGCGCGGGGCTGGGCCGGGAGCAGCGGCGGCTCCGGGAGCGGCTCCGGGGGGAGCGGGAGCGGGACCGGGAGCGGAACCGGGACCCCCCCGGCGGCCCCGAGCCCGCCCTGCGCGCCCGCTGCGCCCACCTGCAGGAACTGCTGCGGAGAGAGGCGGGGTCAGCGCGGGCAGGGGCGCGGGGGGGACACGGGGGGGACACGGGGGGGACACGGACAGGGGGTCCCAGGGTGGTTCTTGGTGGCCTCGGGTGGTCCTGGGTGGTCCCCCAGGTGGCCCCAGGGTGGCTCAGGGGGGTCCCAGGGGGGTCCCAGGGTGGTCCCAGGGTGGTCCAGGTTGGTCCCAGGTGGTCCCAGAGTGGTTCTTGGTGGTCCAGGGTGGTCCCAGGGTGGTCCAAGGGGGTCCCAGGTTGGTCTCAGGTGGCCCAGGATGGTCCCAGGGTGGTCCAGGTTGGTCCCAGGTGGTCCCAAATGGTCCCAGGGTGGTCCCAGGTGATCCCAGGGTGACACAGATTGCTTTGTGTGGCCCCAGGGTGGCCCAGGGGGGTCCTGGGGTGGTTCTTGGTGGCCTCGGGTGGTCCTGGGTGGTCCCAGGTGGTCCAAGGTGATCCCCCAGGTGGCCCCAGGGTGGCTCCGGGGGGTCCCAGGGTGATCCCAGGTGGTCCCAGGGTGGTTCTTGGTGGCCTTGGGTGGTCCCAGGGTGGTCCAGGGGGGTCCCAGGGGGTCCCAGGGGGTCTCAGGGTGGTCCAAGGGAGTCCTGGGTTGGCGCAGGGGGGTCCCAGGGTGGCCTTGGGAGGTCCAAGGGTGGCCCAAGGGGGTCCCAGGTTGGTCCCAGGTGGCCCAGGGGGGTCCCAAGGTGGTTCTTGGTGGCCTCAGGGTCCCAGAGTGGTCCAAGGTGATCCCCAGGTGGTCCCAGGGTGGTCCCAGGGTGGTCCCAGGGTGGCCCGGTGGGTCCTGAGGTGGCCCAGGGTGGCCCATGGGGGTCCCATTGGGGGTCTCAGGGTGGCCCAGGGGAGTCCCAGGGTGGCCCAGATTGGTCTGTGTGACCCCAGAGTGGCTCAGGGGGGTCCCGGGGTGGTTCTTGGTGGCCTTGGGTGGTCCCAGGGTGGTCCCAGGGTGGCCCAGGGGAGTCCCAGAGGGGTCCCGGGGTGGTTCTTGGTGGCCTCGGGTGGCTCCAGGTGATCCAAGGTGATCCCCAGGGTGGCCCAGGGGGGTCCCAGGGGGGTCCCAGCACAGGGCGCGGCTGGCGCTGGCCCGTGTGACACAGGGTGACACAGGTGACACACAGGTGACACACACAGGTGACACAGGGTGACACACAGGGTGACACAGGTGACACAGGGTGACACACAGGTGACACACACAGGTGACACAGGTGACACACACAGGTGACACAGGTGACACACAGGTGACACACAGGTGACAGACAGGTGACAATCTGTCCCCACAGGGCGCGGCTGGCGCTGGCCCGTGTGACACAGGGTGACTCAGATGACACACAGGTGACACACAGGTGACACAGGTGACAGTCTGTCCCCGCAGGGCGCAGCTGGCGCTGGCCCGTGTGACACAGGGTGACACAGGTGACACACAGGTGACTCAGGTGACACACAGGTGACACCCAGGTGACACAGGTGACAGTCTGTCCCCTTAGGGCGCGGCTGGCGCTGGCCCGTGTGACACAGGTGACACAGGGTGACACACAGGGTGACACAGGTGACCCCCAGGTGACAATCTGTCCCCGCAGGGCGCGGCTGGCGCTGGCCCGTGTGACACAGGTGACACACAGTGACTCAGGTGACACACAGGTGACACTCTGTCCCCTTAGGGCGCGGCTGGCGCTGGGCCCGTGCCGCCCGTGTCACCGGGCGCCGCCTGCGGGCGCTGGCGGCCGAGGCCGAGGAGCAGCGGCTGCTGGGGGAGCGCTACCGGCTGCAGGTGGGGACCCCGGGGACACCCCTGTCACCTCCTGTGTCACCTCCTGTCACCTGGGTGTCACCTGGGTGTCACCTGTGTCACCTGCTGTCATTGCTGTCACCTCCTGTCACCTCCTGTGTCACCTCCTGTGTCACCTCCTGTCACCTCCTGTGTCACCTCCTGTCACCTGGGTGTCACCTGTGTCACCTCCTGTCACCTCCTGTCACCTCCTGTGTCACCTGTGTGTCACCTCCTGTCACCTCCTGTCACCTGAGTGTCACCTGTGTCACCTCCTGTCACCTCCTGTGTCACCTCCTGTCACCTCCTGTGTCACCTGTGTCACCTGCTGTCATTGCTGTCACCTCCTGTCACCTCCAGTGTCACTGCTGTCACCTGCTGTCACCTCCTGTGTCACCTGTGTCACCTGCTGTCCCCCTACAGCCTCCGTGTCCCCATGTGCCTCCCTGTGCCCCAATGTCCCCAATGTCCCCAATGTCCCCAATGTCCCCAGTGCCCCCAATGTCCCCAATGTCCCCCCAATGTCCCCAGTGTCCCCGAAGTCCCCTCAGTGTCCCTGCTGTCCCTGCTGTCCCCTCAGTGTCCCCTATGTCCCCAGTGTCCCCATGTCCTCGCTGTCCCCAATGTCCCATGTCCCCAATGTCCCATGTCCCCAATGTCCCCTCAATGTCCCCACTGTCCCCAATGTCCCTTCAATGTCCCCAATGTCCCCAATGTCCCCAATGTCCCCTCAATGTCCCCACTGTCCCCAATGTCCCTTCAATGTCCCCAATGTCCCCAATGTCCCATGTCCCCAATGTCCCCTCAATGTCCCCACTGTCCCCAATGTTCCCCAATGTCCCCAATGTCCCATGTCCTCGCTGTCCCCAATGTCCCCCACTGTCCCCAATGTCCCCAATGTTCCCCAATGTCCCAATGTCCCATGTCCCCAATGTCCCCAATGTCCCCGTGTCCCCGCTGTCCCCAATGTCCCCTCAATGTCCCCACTGTCCCCAATGTCCCCAATGTCCCCAATGTCCCCAATGTCCCCAATGTCCCCTCAATGTCCCCAATGTCCCCAATGTCCCCGTGTCCCCGCTGTCCCCTCAGGCTCGTGCCTCCGAGGCCGCTGGCCGGCTCCTGGCTGCCCAGGTGGCCCGCAGTGGCCGCGGGCACGGCCCAAGCGCTGGCCCAGGGCCACCACCTGCGGCGGCAGCTGGAGGACGTCGGGGACGGCGCCGCCGCCACCGCCCGGCACGTGGCCGTGCTGAGGGCGCGCCTCAGGTGGGACCTACGGAGATCCTACAGAAACCCCATGGAGATCCTGTGGAGATCCTATGGAAACCAATGGAGACCCTATGGAGATCCTATAGAAACCCTATGGAGATCCTATGGAGATCCTATAGAAACCCTATGGAGACCCTATGGAGATCCTATAGAAACCCTATGGAGATCCTATGGAGATCCTATAGAAACCCTATGGAGATCCTGTGGAGATCCTATGGAGATCCTATAGAAACCCTATGGAGATCCTGTGGAAATCCTATGGAGACCCTATGGAAACCCCATGGAGATCTTATGGAGACTCCATGGAGATCCTATGGAGACCCTATGGAGATCCTATGGAGATCCTATAGAAACCCTATGGAGATCCTATAGAAACCCTATGGAGACCCTATGGAGACCCCATGGAGACCCTATGGAGATCCTATAGAAACCCCATGGAGATCCTATGGAGATCCTATGGAGATCCTATGGAGATCCTATGGAGATCCTATGGAAACCCTATGGAGATCCTATGGAGACCCTGTGGAGATCCTATGGAAACCCTATGGAGACCCTATGGAGACCCCATGGAGACCCTATGGAGATCCTACAGAAACCCTATGGAGATCCTATGGAGATCCTATGGAGATCCTATGGAAACCCCATGGAGACCCTATAGAGACCCTATGGAGACCCCATGGAGATCCTATGGAGATCCTATGGAGACCCCATAGAGACCCTATAGAGACCCTATGGAGACCCCATGGAGATCCTATGGAGATCCTATGGAGATCCTATGGAGATCCTATGGAGACCCTGTGGAGATCCTATGGAAACCCCATGGAAACCCCATAGAGACCCCATGGAGACCCCATGGAGCCCCCATGGAGATCCTATGGAGACCCTACAGAGACCCTATGGAGATCCTATGGAAACCCCATAGAAACCCTATAGAGACCCCACAGAGACCCCATAGAAACCCCATGGAGATCCTATGGAAACCCCATAGAGACCCTCTAGAGACCCCATGGAGATTCCATGGAGATCCTATGGAGATCCTATGGAGACCCCACAGAGACCCTATGGAAACCCTATGGATCCCATGGACCCCATAGAGACCCTATGGAAACCCTATGGACCCCATGGAAACGCTGTGGAAACCCTATGGAGACTCTATGGAGACCCCATAGAAACCCTATAGAAACCCTACAGACCCTATGGACCCCATAGAAACCCTATGGATCCCAGGGACCCCATAGAGACCCTATAGAGACCCCCATAGACACCCTATAGAAACCCCATAGAAACCCTACAGACCCCTCTGGATCCCATAGAAACCCTGTGGATCCCAATTAACCCTATAGAAACCCTATAGAAATCCCATAGGAACCTCCTGGAAAGCCTATAGACCCTATAGACCCCTATGGACCCCACAGATCCCCTACGGACCCCATAGAAACCCTATGGACCCCATAGAAACCCTACAGACCCTACAGACTCCTACAGACCCCATAGAATCCCTATGGACCCCATAGAAACCATACAGACCCCATAGAAACCCTATGGACCCCATAGAACCCCATAGAACCCCTATAGATCCCCCAGGGACCCCATGGAAACCCCAAAGATCCCTTATGGGGTGGGGGGGCTCCATAGGGGTCTCTGTGGGGTTTATGGGGTTTATGGGGTGCTGGGGGGGTCTCTATGGGATTTATCGGGTTTATGGGGTTTGTGGGGTGCTGAGAGGACTCTGTGGGGTTTATGGGGTTGATGGGGTGCTGAGAGGACTCTATGGGGTTTATGGGGTTTATGGGGTGCCAGGGGGGTCTCTGTGGGGTTTATAGGGTTTATGGGGTGCTGAGGGGTCCCTATGGGGTTTATGGGGTTTATGGGGTTTATGGGGTTCTGGGGGGGGGTCTCTATGGGGTTTATGGGGTGCTGGGGGGGTCTCTGTGGGGTTTATGGGGTTTATGGGGGTGCTGGGGGGGGGTCTCTATGGGGTTTATGGGGTTTATGGGGTGCCGGGGGGGGTCTCTGTGGTGTTTATGGGGTTTATGCGGTGCCAGGGTGTCTCTGTGGGGTTTATGGGGTGCTGGGGAGGTCTCTATGGGTTTATGGGTTTGTGGGGTGCTAAGAGGACTCTGTGGGGTTTATGGGCTTTATGGGCTTTATGGAATTGATGGGGTGCTGAGGGGGTCTCTATGGGGTTTATGGGGTTTGGGTCTCTGTGGGGTTTATGGGGTTTATGAGGTTTATGGGGTTTATGGGGTGCCGGGGGGATCTCTGTGGGGTTTATGGGGTTTATGGGGTGCTGGGGGGGTCTCTGACGGGTTTATGGGGTGCTGGGGTGTCCACATGGGGTTTATGGGGTTTATGGGGTGCCCGGATGGTCCCTGTGGGGTTTATGGGGTTTATGGGGTTTATGGGGTACCGGGGGGGGTCTCTGTGGGGTTTATGGGGTGCTAAGGGGTCCCTATGGGGTTTATGGGGTGCCGGGGGGTCTCTGTGGGGTTTATGGGTTTATGGGGTGCCGGGGGGTCTGACGGCGCGGTGCCCCCAGGTGTGACCCCATGACCCTGTCCCGCACCGTCCGGCGGATGCTGCGGGACGGGGACGACTCCGAGGACAGCGGCGACAGCAGCGGGGACAGCAGCGGGGACAGCGCCCCCGGCCCGCGGCCCCAAAACCCGCCCGGGACCCCCTGAACCCCCCCTGAACCCCAAAACCCGCCCGGGACCCCCTGAACCCCCCCGCGACCCCAAAACCCGCCCGGGACCCCCTGAACACCCCCGCGGCCCCAAAACCCGCCCGGGACCCCCTGAACCCCCCCGCGACCCCAAAACCCGCCCCGGGACCCCCTGAACCCCCCCGCGGCCCCAAAACCCGCGCGGGACCCCCTGAACCCCCCCGGGACCCCAAAACCCGCGCGGGACCCCCTGAACACCCCCGCGGCCCCAAAACCCGCCCGGGACCCCCTGAACCCCCCGCGACCCCCAAAACCCGCCCGGGAACCTCCCCCCCCCAATCCCTCCTGTGGGGTTTTGGGGTTTTGGGGTCCCCAAAGCCATTAAAGCGCCTTGAGAGGGGCTCGGTCATGAGTGGGGGGCGCGGGGCGGGGAGGGGGGGTCCCCAAAACCGGGAGCGAGCCGCGCCCCATAGAAACCCATAGAAACCCTATAGAAACTTCATAGAAACGCTATAGAAACCCCATAGAAACCCCATAGAAACCCTATAGAAACCCCATAGAAACCCCATAGAAACTTCATAGAAACGCTATAGAAACCCTATAGAAACCCCATAGATACCCTATAGAAACCCCATAGAAACCGCATAGAAACCCTATAGAAACCCCATAGATACCCTATAGAAACCCCATAGATACCCTATAGAAACCCCATAGAAACCCCATAGAAACCCTATAGAAACCCCATAGATACCCTATAGAAACCCCATAGAAACCCTAGAGAAACCCCATAGAAACCCCATAGAAACCCTATAGAAACCCCATAGATACCCTAGAGAAACCCCATAGAAACCCTATAGAAACTCCATAGAAACTCCATAGAAACTCCATAGAAACTCCATAGATACCCCACAGAAACCCTATAGAAACCCCATAGAAACCCTATAGATACCCTATAGATACCCCATAGATGCCCTATAGAAACCCTATAGAAACCCTATAGATACCCTATAGAAACCCTATAGATACCCTATAGAAACCCCATAGATACCCTATAGAAACCCTATAGAAACCCTATAGATACCCTATAGAAACCCTATAGAAACCCCATAGAAACCCCATAGAAACCCCACAGAAACCCTATGGATTCAGGGTCGGGGGGGCGTTGAAAACTCAAATTGGGGGGTGAAATCCACGCCAAACCCCACAAGAATCCCCCAAAATCCCCCAAAATCCCAAACTGCCCCCGAAACCCCAAAAATGCCCCAAAAGCGGCCGCAGAACGCCGGCGGCGAGGGGCGGGGCTTGCATAGCTAATGAGGAGGGGCGCGGCTCCGCTGGCCAATCACGACACAGAATGCAAATGAGGCACGCAGCTCAGGGGGAGGGCACGTCGGCGTCTCAGCCAATGAGAAGAAAGAGGCGGGGCCAGGGGCGTGCCGGGGGTTGTTCTCGCGGAATCCGGGAATCTCGCGAGAGTTCCTGGTCGGCCGCGGCGGCGGCGGGATGGGAGCGCCGAGGTGGGGCCGGAACCGGGGCGGGCAAGGAGGGGGGGAAAAATGGGGGAAAAGCGGGGAAAAGTGTGGAAAAGGGACGGTCCGGGATGGGGAGGGGACGCGGGGAGAGGATTCCGGCCATTGCGGGGAGATGTCAGGCCGCGGAGCGGCGGTGGTTGCGGGGGAACGGGGCAGGCCCCGGGTGAGCTGAGGGGGGAATGGCGGGGAGGGGTCCGGGTTTGAGGGGGGAATGGTGAGAGGGGGTCCGGGAATGGCGGGGAGGGGTCCGGCTGTGAGGGGGGAATGGTGAGGGGGGGTCTGGGTGTGAGGGGGGAATGGTGAGGAGGGGTCCGGATGTGAGGGGGGAATGGTGAGGGGGGGTCTGGGTGTGAGGGGGGAATGGTGAGGAGGGGTCCGGGTGTGAGGGGGGAATGGTGAGGGGGGGTCCGGGTGTGAGGGGGGAATGGTGAGGGGGGGTCCGGGTGTGAGGGGGGAATGGTGAGGGGGGTCCGGGTGTGAGGGGGGAATGGCGGGGAGGGGTCCGGCTGTGAGGGGGGAATGGTGAGGGGGGGTCTCGGTGTGAGGGGGGAATGGGGAAGGGGGGTCCGGGAGTGGTGAGAGGGGTTGGGTGTGAGGGGGGGTCTGGGTGTGAGGGGGGGTCCGGGGGACTGAGACCCGGCCGAGGGGAGGGGGCTGCGGGGGTGAATCCCCCCCGGGGTGTATTTTTGGGGAGCCCCCCTGACCCCGGCAGGCCCCCGCAGATGCCCCGGCACTGCTCCGCCGCCGGCTGCTGCACCCGCGACACCCGCGACACCCGCGGCCGAGGCATCTCCTTCCACCGGTGCGTGAGAGCCCCGGGACCCCCGCGGCGGGGAGAGCCCCGGAGCTGTGCCCTGACACGGGCTGTCACCTGTGTCACCTCCCTTAGTTAGCAACGGGCTGTCACCTGTGTCACCCCCCAGACACGGGCTGTCACCTGTGTCACCCCCCTTAGCAACGGGCTGTCACCTGTGTCACCTCCCTGACACGGGCTGTCACCTGTGTCACCCCCCAGACACAGGCTGTCACCTGTGTCACCTCCCTTAGCAACGGGCTGTCACCTGTGTCACCCCCCTTAGCAACGGGCTGTCACCTGTGTCACCCCCCAGACACGGGCTGTCACCTGTGTCACCTCCCTGACACGGGCTGTCACTTGTGTCCCCCCCCCAGCAATGGGCTGTCCCAGGTGTGTCCCCCCCCTCCCCCGCCCAGCAATGGGCTGTCCCAGGTGTGTCCCCCCCCTCCCCCGCCCAGCAATGGGCTGTCCCAGGTGTGTCTGTCCCCCCCCCCCCCAGCAATGGGCTGTCCCAGGTGTGACCCCCCCAGCAATGGGCTGTCCCAGGTGTGTCTGTCCCCCCCCAGCAATGGGCTGTCCCAGGTGTGTCTGTCCCCCCCCCAGCAATGGGCTGTCCCAGTTGTGTCCCCCCCTCCCCCCCCAGCAATGGGCTGTCCCAGGTGTGACCCCCCCAGCAATGGGCTGTCCCAGGTGTGTCCCCCCCTTCCCCCCCCAGCAATGGGCTGTCCCAGGTGTGACCCCCCCAGCAATGGGCTGTCCCAGGTGTGTCTGTCCCCCCCCAGCAATGGGCTGTCCCAGGTGTGTCTGTCCCCCCCCCAGCAATGGGCTGTCCCAGGTGTGTGTCTGTCCCCCCCCAGCAATGGGCTGTCCCAGGTGTGTCTGTCCCCCCCCCAGCAATGGGCTGTCCCAGGTGTGTCTGTCCCCCCCCCCCAGCAATGGGCTGTCCCAGGTGTGACCCCCCCCCCAGCAATGGGCTGTCCCAGGTGTGACCCCCCCCAGCAATGGGCTGTCCCAGGTGTGTCTGTCCCCCCCCCAGCAATGGGCTGTCCCAGGTGTGTCTGTCCCCCCCCCAGCAATGGGCTGCCCCAGGTGTGTCCCCCCCCATTTGAGGGATGGCTCAGCCCCGTTCCTCTTGAACGGACCAGGCTGGACTGTTCCATTCGCGGGTGTGCAGGGGGAGGAAGGTGTCACTCGGCCCAGCAGAAGTTGGGGGGCGGGGGGGAGGTGGAAACTGCGCCCTCGCGGCTCACCTGTCTGACCTGTGTCACCTGTCCCACCTGTGTCACCTGTGCCACCTGTGTCATCTGTGTCACCTGTGTGATCTGTGTCACCTGTCCCACCTGTGTCACTTGGGTCCCCCCGTGTCCCCACCCCATTGTGTCCCCCCCTCACACCCTCTGTGCCCCGTGTCCCCACATCCCCATGTCCCTGTGTCCCCCATGTCACCCTGTCCCCTGTGTCCCCACATCCCTGTGTCCCTGTCCCCCTCTCTCTGTCCCCATGCCCGTGTCCCTGTGTCCCCTGGGTGTCCCCATGTCCCTGTGTTGATGTCCCTGTGTCTCTGTTGGTGTCCCTGTCCCCATGTCTGTCCCTGTCCCTGTCCCCGTGTCTCTCCCCATGTCTGTGTCCCTGTCCCCCTGTCCCTGTCTGTGTCCCCGTGTCCCTGTGGGTGTCCCCATGTCCCCCTGTCCCTGTCTCTGTCCCCATGTCCCTGTCTCTGTCCCCATGTCCCTGTCCCCCTGTCCCCATGTCCCTGTCTGTGTCCCTGTCCTCGTGTCCCTGTTGGTGTCCCTGTATCGGTGTCTCCCTGTCTGTCTGTCTCTGTCTGTCTGTCCCTGTCTATCCCTGTCTGTCTGTCTGTCCCCTGTCTGTCCCTGTCTGTCTGTCCCTGTCTGTCCCCTGTCTGTCTGTCTGTCCCCTGTCTGTCCCTGTCTGTTTGTCCCCTGTCTGTCTGTCCCTGTCTGTCTGTCCCTGTCCCCTCTCTGTCTGTCCCTGTCTGTCTGTCCCTGTCTGTCTGTCCCTCCCTGTCTGTCCCCGTCTGTCTGTCTGTCCCTGTTTGTCTGTCTGTCCTTGTCTGTCTCTCTGTCCCCTGTCTGTCTGTCCCCTGTCTCTCTGTCCCTATCTGTCTGTCCCTGTCTGTCCCGTCTGTCCCCCTGTCTGTCCCTGTCTGTCTGTCTGTCCCTGTCTGTCTGTCTGTCCCTGTCTGTCTGTCTGTCTGTCCGTCCCCCGCAGGCTGCCGCGCCGTGACGACCCTCGCCGCGCGCAGTGGCTGGAGAACAGCCGGCGGCGGGACCCCCTGGGCGGGGGGCGCTGGGACCCCAGCTCCAAGTACATCTACTTCTGCTCGCAGCACTTCGAGCGCTCCTGCTTCGAGCTAGTGGGCTACAGGTGAGAGACAGGTGTGACACAGACAGGTGTGACACAGACAGGTGTGACAGGTGTGACACAGACAGGTGTGACAGGTGTGACACAGACAGGTGTGACACAGACAGGTGTGACAGGTGTGACACAGACAGGTGTGACAGGTGTGACACAGACAGGTGTGACACAGACAGGTGTGAGACAGACAGGTGTGACACAGGTGTGACAGGTGTGACACTGACAGGTGTGACACAGACAGGTGTGAGACAGACAGGTGTGACAGGTGTGACACAGGTGTGACAGGTGTGACACAGACAGGTGTGACACAGGGACCCCAGCTCCAAGTACATCTACTTCTGCTCGCAGCACTTCGAGCGCTCCTGCTTCGAGCTAGTGGGCTACAGGTGAGAGACAGGTGTGACAGGTGTGAGACAGACAGGTGTGACACAGACAGGTGTGACACAGGTGTGACAGGTGTGACACAGACAGGTGTGACACAGACAGGTATGACACAGGTGAGCACAGGTGTGACCTGCAGTGAGCTACAGCTGAGCACAAGTGGGATACAGGTGAGCACAGGTGTGTCCTGTGTGGGGCACAGGTGAGCACAGGGGGGACAGGTGAGACCGGGGGATCCAGATGTGTCATGGGAGGGGCTGGGGTGGGCTACAGGTGAGCCCGGGGGGGCTGCAGGTGAGGGAACCCCCCAGGTATGTCAGGACCCCCCAGGCGTCAGGACCCCTGCCAGGTGTGGGGGTTCCCCAGGTGTGGGGGTTCCCCAGGTTTGGGGTTCCCCAGGTGTGGGGTTCCCCAGGTGCGGGGGTTCCCCAGGTGTGGGAGTTCCCCAGGTGTGGGGGTTCCCCAGGTGCGGGGGTCCCACCTGAGCCCCCCAGGTGTGGGGGTTCCCCAGGTGCGGGGGTCCCCAGGTGCGGGGTTCCCCCAGGTTTGGGGTTCCCCAGGTGCGGGGTTCCCCAGGTGTGGGGGTTCCCCAGGTTTGGGGTTCCCCAGGTATGGGGGTTCCCCAGGTGTGGGGTTCCCCAGGTGCAGGGTCCCACCTGAGCCCCTCCCCCCGCAGTGGCTACCACCGCCTCAAGGAGGGCGCCGTGCCCACCGTGTTCACCTCGGGACCCCCCCGGGCCCCCCGGGCCGGGCCCCCCCCGCCCGACAGCGACCCCCCCCCGAAGGCCCCGCGCGGCGCCCGCAGGTGGAAGTGAGTGCGGGGGGGGCTGGGGGGGCACGGGGGGGGCTTTGGGGGGCACGGGGGGGTCTTTGGGGGGCACGGGGGGGTCTTTGGGGGGCACGGGGAGGCTCCCCCACTTCATTCCTGGGACCCCGTGGGACCCTCGGGACCCCTCCCACCCATGGGACGCCCCCCAATTTCCCCTCCCCCACCCCTGCGACCCCCCATTCTCCCCTGGGACCCCCCCCCCGACCTCCCCCACCCCTGGGACCCCCCGCACCCAATCCCTGCTGGACCCCCTCATTCCCCCAGGACCCCCATTCCCCCCTGGGACCCCCCCATTCCCCCCGACCTCCCCCACCCCTGGGACCCCCCACTCCCCCTGGGCCCCTCCGGAGCCTCTCCCGCCGCTCGGGCCCGTTCCGGGGGTCCCTCCGTGCTGACCCCTCCCCTCCCCGGGGGTCTCTCCCCGCTGACCCCTCCCCTTCCCGGGGGTCTCTCTCCGTTGCTGACCCCCCCTCCTCTCCCCTCCCCCCCCCAGGCGCGAGCCCCCCCCGTCCCCGCCGCCGCCCCCCTTCCCCTCGGGCGCCTCCTGCTTCCCCCGCGACACCAAAGACCCCCGCCCGGCCCCGCCCGGCGACCACCACGGCGGCGTCCCCGCGCTGCCCCCCTCGGCCATCCCCGAGACCCTCCGCGTGGCCACGGGCGACGAGGAAGCCACGACCACCCCCGCCCTGCCCGAGGGAGCCCCGCCGGCCCCCCCGGGACCCCCGGGACCGCCGGGCCCGCCGTCGCCGTCGCTGTTCATGCTGCGGCTGCCGCCCCGCGCCGGCTCCTACATCCAGAGCGAGCACAGCTACCAGGTGGGCAGCGCGCTGCTCTGGAAGCGCCGCGCCGAGGCGGCGCTGGAGGCGCTGGACAAAGCGCAGCGGCAGCTGCAGGCGGGGAAGCGCCGCGAGCAGCGCCTGCGGCTGCGCCTGGCCGAGCTGCAGCGGGAGCGCCGGGCCGCGGCAGCGGCGGCAGCGGAGCCGCGGCACCGGGGCTGCTGCCGGGAACCGCCCGAGGAGCGCGGAGCGGCACCGGAGCTGCTGCTGGGGGAGCGGAGAGCGGGCACGGAGCTGCTGCTGGGGGAGCGGAGAGCGGGCACGGAGCTGCTGCTGGGGGAGCGGAGAGCGGGCACGGAGCTGCTGCTGGGGGAGCGGAGAGCGGGCACGGAGCTGCAGAGGGAGAGCAGAACGGGCACGGAGCTGCAGAGGGAGAGCAGAGCGGGCACGGAGCTGCTGCGGAGTTCCCGGGAACCGCCGGAGGAGCGCGGAGCGGCCCCGGAGCTGCTGCTGGAGGAGCGGAAAGCGGGCCCGGAGCTGCTGCGGAGTTCTCGGGAACCGCCGGAGGAGCGCGGAGCGGGCCCGGAGCTGCTGCTGGGGGAGCGCGGAGCGGCACCGGAGCCGCGGCGGAGCCCCCTGGAACCCCTGGAGAAGCGCAGAGCAGCCCCGGAGCCGCTGGAGGAGCTCAGAGCGGCCCCGGAGCTCCGCCGGGAACCGCTGGAGCTGCTGGGGGAGCGCTGAGCGGCTCCGGAGCCCCGCTGGAGCTCCTGGGAACCGCCGGAGGAGCGCTGAGCGGGCACGGAGCTGCTGCTGGAGGAGCGCAGAGCGGCCCCGGAGCTGCTGCGGGGGGAGCGCAAAGCGGCCCCGGAGCTCCGCTGGAGCTCCCGGGAGCTGTTGGAGGAGCTCAGAGCGGCCCCGGAGCTGCTGCGGGGGGAGCGCAGAGCGGCTCCGGAGCTCCGCCGGGAGCCGCTGGAGCTGCGGGGGGAGCGCAGAGCGGCCCCGGAGCCGCTCCGGAGCTTCCCGGAGCTGCCGGGATTGGCGGGTGGGCGCTGAGGGAATGCGGGCCCAGCCAGGCTGGGTCCCGCCGGGGTGGTTTGTAAATATTAATAATGATGATGATGATGATGGTAATAATGATAATAATAAAAATAAAAGAGATTTGGGCTTTTCCAGGCGGAGCTGGCGGGGATTTGTGGGGTTTGGAAAAGGGGGGGAGAGGGGGGGTTTGGGGGGAGGTGGTTCGGGATGGGGTCAGGGCAGGGAGTTCAGGCTGGGGATGGGGAGATGGAGGAGGGAGAGCGGGAAGGGGAAGGAATTGGGGGGAGAGCGGGAGGGAATTCTTCCCCGAGGGGATGGAACTGGGGTGATATCGGGAAGGAATCGCAGGGATATCGGGACGGAATCGCAGGGATATCGGGAAGGAATCGCAGGGATATCGGGACGGAATCGCAGGGATGTCGGGACGGAATCGCAGGGATATCGGGACGGAATCCTTCCCCGCGGGGCCGGGATGGAATTCCCGGGATGGAATTCCCGGGATTTTGTTCCCGATCAGAGCCCGGTTCTGGGGGCTGCAGGTGGAGGAACCAGGACCACCAACACCTTCCCCCCGCCGCCGCCACCGGGGGCTCCTCCGCCCCTTCCCCCGAGCCCCGACGGGCCAGCCCCCTCCCCAAACCCCGCCCGGCAGCCCAGGAACGGCCATTAATTAATTAACAGTTAAATTAATTAATTAACAGTTTAATCGACACAGCCCGCAGGCCACACGCACCCCACCCCACCGCTCTCCTCTCGCTCCAGCAACGCTTAAAAAAAAAAACAAAACCTCCCCGAATTGGGGAAGCCCAAAGTGCTCTCGATTAGCCCCAAATTAGCCTTGGCTAATTAATTCCCCGCGAGCCCCGCTAGAGCGCGAGCCGCCCGTCCCGGATGGCGGCGAAGGTCTCGGGGCTCAGCGGGACGTAGGAGGCGCGGGCGGGGTCGCGGAAGAAGAGGCGGTCCCGGATCAGGCCCGGGTCGAAGCCCTCCCGGACCAGGTTGCTCTTGCACTGCTTGAAGGTCCCGGTGATCTCCAGGGCGTCCTGGGGACAGCGACAGCAGCGCTGGGGACCCCCGGACCCTGCCCGGCCTTGGGGACCCCCGGCCCTGCCCGGCCTTGGGGACCCCCAGACCCTGCTCGGCCTTGGGGACCCCCCGGCCCTTGGGGACCCCCCGGGCCCTGCCCGGCCTTGGGGACCCCCCGGCCCTTGGGGACCCCCCGGCCCTTGGGGACCCCCCGAGCCCTGTCCGGCCTTAGGGACCCCCAGACCCTGCCGGCTTTAGGGACCTCCGGGCCCTGCCCGGCTTTGGGGACCCCCCGGACCCTGCCCGGCTTTGGGGACCCCCAGACCCTGCCCGGCCTTGGGGAAACCCCGGCCCTTGGGGACCCCCCAGGCTCTGCCCGGCCCTTGGGGACTCCCCGGCCCTGCCTGGCCCTTGGGGACCCCCGGCCCTGCCTGGCCTTGGGGACCCCCTGGCCCTTGGGGACCCCCGGCCCTGCCTGGCCTTGGGGACCCCCTGGCCCTTGGGGACCCCCGGCCCTGCCCGGCCTTGGGGACCCCCCGGCCCTTGGGGACCCCCGGCCCTGCCTGACCTTGGGGACCCCCCGGCCCTTGGGGACCCCCGGGCTCTGCCCAGCCTTGGGGACCCCCAGACCCTGCCCGGCCTTGGGGACCCCGGGTTCTGCCCAGCTGGGGGCGTTGGGGACCCCCCCGGTGTTGGGGACTCCCCGGCCCTGCCTGGCCTTGGGGACCCCCAGACCCTGCCCGGCTTTGGGGACCCCCCAGACTCTACCCGGCCTTGGGGACCCCTGGCCCTGCCCGGCTGGGGGCGTTGGCTCGGGGCCGCAGGGTCCGGCAGGATGTGGGGGTGTGGCACGAGGTGACCCCGGTGGCACCAGGTGACCTGGCACTGCATGACCCTCATTGACACCAGGTGACCTTTGTTGGCACCAGGTGACCCCTGGTGGGGTCACCCACCATGGTGACCCCAGTGGCACCAGGTGAACCCCCGGTGGCACTGTGTGACCCCAGGTGGCACCAGGTGACCTTTGTTGGCACAGGGTGGCCACCACTGCCATGGGAAAGGGGGGCCCAGGGTGACCCCGGTGTGGGCACCAGTGACGGTCACCAGGAATGGACGGGCGGTGCCACCAATGGACAGTGCCACCAACAGACAGTGCCACCAATGGGCGGTGCCACCAATGGACAGTGCCACCAACGGGCAGTGCCACCAATGGGCGGTGCCACCAACGGACAGTGCCACCAATGGACAGTGCCACCAATGGGTGGTGCCACCAATGGACAGTGCCACCAATGGACAGTGCCACCAACGAGCAGTGCCACCAATGGACAGTGCCACCAATGGACAGTGCCACCAATGGGCGGTGCCACCAATGGACAGTGCCACCAATGGGTGGTGCCACCAATGGACAGTGCCACCAATGGACAGTGCCACAAATGGGCAGTGCCACCAATGGACAGTGCCACCAATGGACAGTGCCACAAATGGGCAGTGCCACCAATGGACAGTGCCACCAATGGGCGGTGCCACCAATGGACAGTGCCACCAATGGACAGTGCCACCAATGGACAGTGCCACCAACAGACAGTGCCACCAATGGACAGTGCCACCAATGGACAGTGCCACCAACGGACGGTGCCACCAATGGACAGTGCCACCAATGGACGGTGCCACCAGCAGCGGGGCGGCTCCCCCAGACTGTCACCAGGGCACCGTGACCGGCACCGGGTGACCGAGGCCACCGTGGGAAACTGGGGGGACACCAGTGCTGGGACAGGAACCAGAGGAGCTCCAAAGCCCCTCCCAACCCAACCCAACCCATTCCTGATCCCACCCTGATCCCACCCAAACCATTCCTGATCCCACCCTGATCCCACCCAAACCATTCCTGATCCCACCCAAACCATTCCTGATCCCACCCAAACCATTCCAGGATCCCACCCGGCCATGACCACAACTGGATGAGCTCTAAAATCCCTTCCAACCCAAACCATTCCACGACCCCATCCACCCTGCCAGGATGGAACTGGAGGAGCTCTAAAGTCCTCTCCAACCCAAACCATTCCCTGATCCCACCAAAACCATTCCAGGATCCCACCAAAACCATTCCATGATCCCACCCTGCTCCAACCTAAACCATTCCATGATCCCACCCGGCTCCAACCCAAACCATTCCATGATCCCACCAAAACCATTCCATGATCCCACCAAAACCATTCCAGGATCCCACCAAAACCATTCCATGATCCCACCCTGCTCCAACCCAAACCATTCCCTGATCCCATCAAAATCATTCCCTGATCCCACCCGTCCCTGACTGCCCGCTCCGGTGCTGGATCCCCCCCACCCAAAGTCCACCCCCCGGAGCCCCCCGGAGCCCCCCGGGGCGGGCGGCGCCGCTGACCTGGATCCGGACGAAGCGGGGGGCGGCGTAGGCGGGCAGCGTGTCCCTGGTGAAGGCGAAGAGCTCTTCGCCGTCGAAGGTGGCCCCGTCCTTGAGGCGCAGGGCGGCCATGCCGCAGCGGCCCTCGCACCCTGCCGGCGTCACCTGCGCTCACCTGGGGCACCTCCCAGCCTCCTCCAGGCCCCCCGGGCTACCAGGTGGGCTTGTGTGGCCACCAAACTTTTTTTTTGGGGTTGTGTGGCCACCAAACGTTTTTTTTTTGGGGTCGTTTTTGTCCCAGTTTTGGGATGGTGGTGGTGGAGGCAGCTCATGGACCCAGAAGGATCCTGGTTGCCCTTTTGGGGTCAACGCTTCCTCCTTCTGTGGCCTCCTGTGGTGGCCACGTGGGCCCAACCCAGCAACCAAGTCCTGATTTGACTTTTTTTGGGGGGGGTCTTTGGGTCGTTTCGGGAGAGGTTTTGTGCTCAGAACCATTCCATGATCCCACCCTGCTCCAACCCAAAGCATTCCATGATCCCACCAAACCATTCCATGATCCCACCAAACCATTCCATGATCCCACCCTGCTCCAACCCAAACCATTCCATGATCCCACCAAACCATTCCAGGATCCCACCCAAACCATTCCATGATCCCACCAAACCATTCCATGATCCAACCCAAACCATTCCATGATCCCACCCTGCTCCAACCCAAACCATCCCATGATCCCATCCAAACCATTCCATGATCCCACCCAAACCATTCCATGATCCCACCCAAACCATTCCATGATCCCACCCTGCTCCAACCCAAACCATTCCATGATCCCACCAAACCATTCCATGATCCCACCAAACCATTCCATGATTCCACCCAAACCATTCCATGATCCCATCCAAACCATTCCATGATCCCACCAAACCATTCCATGATCCAACCCAAACCATTCCATGATCCCACCCTGCTCCCACCCAAACTCTGGATGTTCCAAGATGTCCCAAGTCCCTTTTGAACCTTCTCGGTGACCGCTCGGCCCACCCGGGGACACGTCACCCACCCCGTTTGGTGGCACTCACCCGGCACGGCCACGCCGTAGACGTTGACCTCCTGGATGAAGCTCACCAAGCCCAGCGTGGCCTCCACCTCCGTCGTGGCCACGTTCTCCCCTTTCCAGCTGGGGAGGAGAAGGGACAGGGCCGTGACCTCCTGGGGCTGGGGGTTCGGAGCTGTCACCGACCGCTCGGCAGCGCCGCCGTTACCGGAAAGTGTCACCGACGCGGTCCTGGAAGTAGATGAACTTCTCGGCGTCCATCATCAGGAGGTCGCCGCTGTTGAAGAAGGCGTCGCCCTTGGCCAGGACGTCCCTCAGGATCTTCTTCTCCGTCTTCTGCGAGTCGCCGGCGTAGCCGTGGAAGGGGGTGTTGGTGGTGATTTTGATCACCAGCAGCCCCGTCTCGCCTTCGGGGGGGGAGAAGAAGGCTTTGGAGGCCACCCCACCCTGGCCTTGGCTTCTTCCAGGGGTTTCTGCTCCCACCCAAACCATTCCACGATCCCACCAAACCATTCCACGATCCCACCCAAACCATTCCACGATCCCACCCTGCTCCAACCCAAACCATCCCATGATTCCATCCTGCTGTGACCAGAAATGGAGGTGCTCTAAAGTCCTCTCCAACCCAAACCATTCCATGATCCCACCCAAACCATTCCCTGATGCCACCCAAACCATTCCATGATCCCACCCTGCTCCAACCCAAACCATTTCATCATCCCACCAAACCTTTCCATGATCCCACCAAACCATTCCCTGATCCCACCAAACCATTTCATCATCCCACCAAACCCTTCCACGATCCCACCAAACCATTCTATGATCCCACCAAACCCTTCCACGATCCCACCCAAACCATTCCATGATCCCACCAAACCATTCCCTGATCCCACCAAACCCTTCCACGATCCCACCCAAACCATTCCCTGATCCCACCAAACCATCCCATGATCCCACCAAACCATTCCATGATCCCACCCAAACCCTTCCATGATCCCACCAAACCATTCCATGATCCCACCAAACCATTCCATGATCCCACCCAAACCCTTCCATGATCCCACCAAACCATTCCACGATCCCACCAAACCCTTCCACGATCCCACCAAACCCTTCGATGATCCCACCCAAACCATTCCATGATCCCACCAAACCATTCCCTGATCCCACCAAACCATTCCATGATCCCACCAAACCATTCCACGATCCCACCAAACCATTCCATGATCCCACCAGACCCTTTTCTGATCCCACCAAACCCTTCCATGATCCCACCAAACCATTCCATGATCCCACCCAAACCATTCCCTGATCCCACCAAACCCTTCCATGATCCCACCAAACCATTCCACGATCCCAACCAAACCATTCCCTGATCCCCCCAAACCATTCCATGATCCCACCAAACCCTTCCATGATCCCCCCAAACCCTTCCATGATCACACCAAACCATTCCATGATCCCACCAAACCCTTCCATGATCCCACCAAACCATTCCATGATCCCACACAAGCCATTCCGCGATCCCACCAAACCCTTCGATGATCCCACCAAACCATTCCATGATCCCACCAAACCATTCCATGATCCCACCAAACCCTTCCCTGATCCCACCCAAACCATTCCATGATCCCACCAAACCCTTCCCTGATCCCACCAAACCATTCCCTGATCCCACGAAACCCTTCCATGATCCCACCAAACCCTTCCATGATCCCACCAAACCATCCCAGGCCCCCACCCATCCCGTTCCAGCCCCGGCGCGGTGGTGGCCGGGCTGAGATGTTGGGTTTTGGTGTCCCCCCGGCGGTTCCTGGTGGGTTCCGTGCCGTACCGGGCTCCACGGGGATGCAGAGCCCGCGGTGGTCGCGCACGGGCTCGTCCCGCTCCACGTCGTACCTGACCAGCTCGAAGGGGGCGAAGAGCTGGGAGGAAAATATTTAAAATTGGGGTTTTTTTAATTTTTGGAAAGTTAATTTAAATTTTTTTTTTTTTTTAGTTGGTTTAGGAAAAAAAATTTTTTTGGAGAAAAAAGTGGAAAATTCCGGTTTAAGGTAAATTTGGGAGGAAATTTTTAAAAGGGTTTTGTGGGGTTTTTTGGAAAAGTAAATTTAATTTTTTTTCGGAGAAAAAGTGGAAAATTCCAGTTTAAGGTAAATTTGGGAGGAAATTTTTAAAAGGTTTTTGTGGGGTTTTTTGGAAAAGTAAATTTAATTTTTTTTTCGGAGAAAAAGTGGAAAATTCCAGTTTAAGGTAAATTTGGGAGGAATTTTTTTTAAATTTTTTTTTATTTTTGGAAAGTGAATTTAATTTTTTTTTTTTTTTTTAGTGAGTTTGGGGGAAAAAAAAAATCTTTTTTGGAGAAAAAAGTGGAAAGTTCCAGTTTAGGGTAAATTTGGGAGGAAATTTTTTAAAGGGTTTTGTGGTTTTTTTGGAAAGTAAATTTAATTTTTTTTTTTTTTAGTTAATTTGGAAAAAAAAGCTTTTTCGGAGAAAAAAGTGGCAAAAAGTGGAAAAACCTCTCTTACTATTATTTAATAAATAATGAACTAATAACAAATAACTAATAAATGAATGATAATTAAATAATAAAAAATAAATAATAACGAAGAATAAAAAATAATAATGAATAATAAATAATAAATAAAAATAATAAATCATAAATAATAAATAATAAAATAAATAAATAATCATTAATAAATAATAATAAATAATAATTAATAAATTATGAAAATATAATAATAAATAAATTTATTTAATAAATAATAAACCATCTTATTTAATAATTAAGATGTTTGTAAGTATAAAGAACGAGTAATTCAAAATAAGATTTTTTGTTGTTTTACTGCGAGCGTAGTTTGGTTTATTTAGCTCTTGATTGGTTTTATTTTTTTTTGGAGGCTTCGAAAAGAATCAGAAAAAAAGTCAGAAAAAAATCAGAGAAAAATCAGAGAAAAATCAGAGAAAAATCAGAGAAAAATCAGAAAAAAATCAGAAAAAATCAGAAAAAATCATAAAAAATCAGAAAAAAAATCAGAAAAAATAATCAGAAAAAATCAGAGAAAAATCAGAGAAAAATCAGAAAAAAATCAGAAAAAATCAGAAAAAATCAGAAACAAATCAGGAAAAAATCAGAAAAAATCAGAAAAAAATCAGAAAAAAATCAAAAAAAATCAGAGAAAAATCAGAAAAAATCAGAAAAAAAACAGAAAAAAACCAGAAAAAAATCAGAAAAAAATCAGAGAAAAATCATAAAAAATCTGAGAAAAAATCAGAAAAAAAACCAGAAAAAAATCAGAAAAAATCAGGAAAAAAATCAGGAAAAAAAATCAGAAAAAAATCAGAAAAAAATCAGAAAAAATCAGAAAAAAATCAGAAAAAAACCCAGAAAAAAATCAGAAAAAAATCAGAAAAAAAAATCAGAAAAAATCAGAAAAAAATCAGAAAAAATCAGAAAAAATCATTAAAAAATCTGATTTTTTTTCAGTGTTTGCTCAGCAGGTGGGCGGAGGCTGGGACGTGCACTGAGATGAGCGGGCCCCACCCACGGCCACCCCAAACCCAGGCTGGAGACCACCCCAAAACCTTGGCCAAGCAGGTGGAGAGGACTCGTTTGGGGCATGAAAAGGGAGTTCTGGGGACTGGATGGTGCTGACCTCCCCAGGGGTGCAGCGTCGGCTCCACCACCCAGAGGTCCATCCAAGACCTTTCCTTGGAGGAAACCCAACTCCAGGTGCCACCTTGGGCTCCTCGAGGAACCGGTGCCATCCCCTCGTCCCCGGCGCCGTCCCCTCGTCCCACCCCATCCCGAGGAGCGCGTTCCTCACCTTGAGGAACCTGTTGGCCCTGCCCACGGCGCCGACCTTGCCGGTGTAGTTGATGAAGCCGGCGTTGCCCTCGGTGGCCCCGTAGAACTCCCAGATGGCCACGGGCCCGAAGCGCCGCAGGAACTCCTTCCACACCTCGGCCCTCAGGCCGTTGCCCAGGGCCATGCGGACGCAGTGCTGGCGGTCATCGGGGCGCTGCAGGGGGGGACACGGGGATGGGGGACACCTCAGGGGGTGACCATGGGTTGGTGACACCTCTGGGTGGGGTTTTTTTGGGGGCCTGACCTTGGGGGTGTTGCAGAGGTAGCGCATGAGCTCGCCCACGTACTGGATGACAGAGACGTTGTAGCGGCGGCAGTCGTCCCAGAACTGGGAGGCGGAGAACTTGGCCCGCAGGACACAGGTGGCTCCTGGGGACACGGCACGGGGAGGGTGACACCACCCCTGTTCTCTTTTGCCTTTGTCTCCATCCATCCATCCATCCATCCAAGAATCCATGAATCCATCATCCATCATCCATCATCCATCATCCATCATCCATCATCCATCCATCCATCCAAGAATCCATGCATCCATCATCCATCATCCATCCATCATCCATCATCCATCATCCATCATCCATCCATCCATCCATCATCCATCCATCATCCATCCATCATCCATCCATCATCCATCCATCATCAATCATCCATCCATCCATCATCCATCCATCATCCATCCATCATCCATCATCCATCCATCCATCCATCATCCATCATCCATCATCCATCATCCATCCATCATCCATCCATCATCCATCCATCCATCATCCATCCATCATCCATCATCCATCATCCATCATCCATCATCCATCATCCATCATCCATCCATCATCCATCCATCATCCATCCATCCATCATCCATCATCCATCCATCCATCATCCATCCATCATCCATCATCCATCATCCATCATCCATCATCCATCATCCATCCATCCACCATCCATCCATCCATCATCCATCATCCATCCATCATCCATCATCCATCATCCATCCATCCATCCATCCATCATCCATCCATCCATCCATCCATCACCCATCATCCATCCATCCATCCATCCATCCATCATACATCATCCATCATCCATCCATCCATCCATCATCCATCCATCATCCATCCATCATCCATCATCCATCCATCCATCCATCATCCATCCATCCATCCATCATCCATCATCCATCCATCCATCACCCATCCATCCATCCATCATCCATCCATCCATCATCCATCATCCATCATCCATCATCCATCCATCCATCATCCATCCATCATCCATCATCCATCATCCATCATCCATCATCCATCCATCCATCCATCCATCATCCATCATCCATCATCTATCCATCATCCATCATCCATCTATCCATCATCCATCATCCATCCATCATCCATCATCCATCATCCATCATCCATCATCTATCCATCATCCATCATCCATCCATCATCCATCATCCATCCATCCATCCATCATCCATCATCCATCATCTATCCATCATCCATCCATCCATCATCCATCCATCCATCATCCATCATCCATCCATCCATCATCCATCCATCCATCATCCATCCATCATCCATCATCCATCATCCATCATCCATCCATCCATCCATCATCCATCCATCATCCATCCATCATCCATCCATCCATCATCCATCCATCCATCCATCCATCCATCATCCATCCATCATCCATCCATCCATCCATCATCCATCATCCATGCATCCATCCATCATCCATCCATCCATCCATCCACCATCCATCATCCATCCATCATCCATCATCCATCATCCATCATCCATCCATCATCCATCCATCATCCATCATCCATCCATCATCCATCATCCATCATCCATCCATCATCCATCATCCATCCATCATCCATCATCCATCCATCCATCATCCATCATCCATCCATCATCCATCATCCATCATCCATCCAGCCATCCATCATCCATCATCCATCCATCATCCATCATCCATCCATCATCCATCATCCATCATCCATCATCCATCCATCCATCATCCATCATCCATCCATCATCCATCCATCATCCATCCATCATCCATCATCCACCATCCATCATCCATCCATCCATCATCCATCCATCATCCATCCATCATCCATCATCCACCATCCATCCATCATCCATCATCCATCATCCATCCATCCATCATCCATCATCCATCCATCATCCATCATCCATCATCCATCATCCATCCATCATCCATCCATCCATCATCCATCATCCATCCATCCATCATCCATCCATCACCCATCATCCATCATCCATCATCCATCATCCATCCATCCACCATCCATCCATCCATCCATCCATCATCCATCATCCATCCATCATCCATCATCCATCATCCATCCATCCATCCATCCATCATCCATCCATCATCCACCATCCATCATCCATCATCCATCATCCATCCATCATCCATCCATCATCCATCCATCCATCATCCATCCATCATTCATCCATCATCCATCCATCATCCATCATCCATCCATCATCCATCCATCCATCCATCCATCATCCATCCATCCATCCATCCATCATCCATCCATCATCCATCCATCCATCCATCCATCCATCATCAATCCATCCATCCATCCATCCATCATCCATCATCCATCATCAATCCATCCATCCATCCATCCATCATCCATCCATCATCCATCCATCCATCCATCCATCATCCATCATCCATCATCCATCCATCATCCATCCATCATCCATCCATCCATCATCCATCCATCCATCATCCATCATCCATCATCCATCCATCCATCATCCATCATCCATCCATCATCCATCATCCATCATCCATTATCCATCCATCATCCATCATCCATCCATCCATCCATCCATCATCCATCATCCATCATCCATCCATCATCCATCCATCCATCCATCATCCATCATCCATCATCCATCATCCATCCATCATCCATCATCCATCATCCATCATCCATCATCCATCCATCCATCATCCATCATCCATCCATCCACCATCCATCATCCACCATCCATCATCCATCATCCACCATCCATCATCCATCCATCATCCACCATCCATCATCCATCATCCATCATCCATCATCCATCATCCATCCATCCATCATCCACCATCCATGGTGTGGGCCACCTACCGACCTCCAGGCAGCCCCCGACCCCGACCAGCAGCCCGGCCGAGTGGTAGAGCGGCAGCGTGGTGTAGACGACGTCGTCGGGCCGCAAGCCGCAGATGCGTGCCAGGCTGGCCACCATCATCAGCTTCTGCTCGGTGATCACCGCCGCCTTGGGCAGCCCTGCGGGGAGAACGGCCCCGGGTGGGACGGGGGCTCCTGGGGCATCAAAGCCCTCAGCAGCTGGGGGTCCTTGTTCCTTGGTGGAGGAGCTGTGAGGAACCTCAGCCAGGCTGGCATCCAGTGAGTGACACAGCACACACCTGGCCCAGGTGGAGCCACCATGACCAGGAACTGGGTCTGCTTGGGGTTGGGGGGTTGACCAGGGAGGTCCCACCCCACCCCTAGGAGGATAAATCACACACCTGGCCCAGGTGGAGCCACCATGGTCAGGGTTGGAGAAAGAGCCCCCAGGACTCCTCTGACCTGTCCCTGCTGAGCTGCCCACATGGACACAGAACACACCTGGCCCAGGTGGAGCCACCATGGTCAGGAACTGGGTCTGCTTGAGGTTGGGGGATGACAAGAGACGTCCCACCCCACCTCAAAGAGGACAAATCACACATCTGGCCCAGGTGGGGCCACCATGGTCAGGAGTTGGGTCTGCTTGGGGTTGGGGGTTGACCAGGGAGGTCCCACCCCACCCCAAGGAGGACACAGCACACACCTGGCCCAGGTGAAGCCACCAAGGAGAAAGAACCACCCCCCAAGACCCCTCCATCCTCTCCCCGCCACGCCCGGCAGCCCCGGCGCCGCGCCCGTCTCACCGGTGGTGCCGGAGGTGTAGATGTACATGGCCTTGGAGTCGGCGGCGACGCCGGCGCGGTGCCGGGCGGGCGGGGGCCGGGCCGGCGCGGCCTCGATGGCCGGCAGCAGGGCCTCCACGCCCGGCGTGGGCGAGGCCGAGCTCAGGTAGAAGACGCGGACGCCGTCGCGCTGCAGCTCCGGCAGCACCTCCTCCACGGCCTCCCGGAGCTCTGCGGGGACACGGAGGTGGGAGGTCCCACCGGGGTGAGACAGGGGACACCGAGGGGTGGACCTAAGGGAGCACCTGGCCAGGTGGGAACCCAGGAATCATGGGTGGGCAGGCCAAGGTGGACACCCCAAACGGGCACCTGGACAGGTGGGAACCCAGGAATCATGGGTGGGCAGGCCAAGGTGGACATCCCAAACGGGCACCTGGCCAGGTGGGAACCCAGGAATCACGGGTGGGCAGACCAAGGTGGACATCCCAAACGGGCATCTGGACAGGTGGGCACCCAGGAATCATGGGTGGGCGGGCCAAGGTGGACACCCCAAAAGAGCACCTGGCCAGATGGGCACCCAGGAATCATGGGTGGAGGGCCCCAGGTGGACACCCCAAACGGGCACCTGGTCAGGTGGGCACCCAGGAATCATGGGTGGGTGGGCCAAGGTGGACACCTCAAGGTATCCCTAAAAGGGCACCTGGTCAGATGGGCACCCTCAGAATGGGATGGGGGACACCAGGTGGACACCCCAAGCTACCCCCAGAAGGGCACCTGGCCAGGTGGGCACCCAGGAACCACGGGTGGGGAGCCCCAGGTGGACACCCCAAGGTACCCCCAGAAGGGCACCTGGCCAGGTGGGCACCCAGGAATCATGGGTGGCGGGCTCCAGGTGGACACCCCAAACAGGCACCGGGTCAGATCCCCAAAGCCCCCTGAAGTCCCCATCTGTCCCCCCTGGCCAGCACCAGGATGGCCTTGGTCACCACCACCGCCCATGTCCCCAAAGCCCCCTGGACACCTCACTGTCCCCTCTCACCACGGCTGGTGACAACCAGGGTGACCTTGGTGACCACAACCTCCAATGTCCCCAAAGCCCCTTGAAGTCTCCATTTGTCCCCTCTCACCGGGGCTGGCCAGCACCAGATCACCACAACCCATGATGTCCCCAAAGCTCCCCAGACACCTCGCTGACCCCTCTCACCATGGCTGGTGACAACCAGGGTGACCTTGGTCACCACAACCCCAGATGTCCCCAAATCCCCTGAAGTCCCCATCTGTCCCCTCTCACCAGGGCTGGCCAGCATCAGGGTGGCCTTGGTGACCACAACCCCAAATGTCCCCAAAGTCCCCAAATCCCCCCGGACACCCCACTGACCCCTCTCACCAGGGCTGGTCAGCACCAGCTCACCACCACCCCTGATGTCCCCAAATGTCCCCAAACCCCCTCTCACCGGGGCTGGCCAGCACCAGGGTGGCCTTGGTGACCACAGCCCCCGATGCCCCCAAAGCTCCCCGGACACCTCACTGTCCCCTCTGACCAGGGTGTCCTTGGTCACCACCAGCTCACCACTATCCCCAATGTCCCCAAATCCCCCAAAATGTCCCCAAACCCCCCTCTGACCAGGGCTGGCCAGCACCAGGTCACCACCACCCCTGATGTCCCCAATGTCCCCAAATCCCCCCAGCTGTCCCCAAACCCCCTCTCACCGGGGCTGGCCAGCACCAGGGTGATCTTGGTGACCACCACCCCTGATGTCCCCAAATCCCTCCGGACACCCCATTTCTCCCCTCTGACCAGGGCTGGCCAGCACCAGCTCACCACCACCCCCAATGTCCCCAATGTCCCCAAGCCCCCTCTGACCAGGGCTGGCCAGCACCAGGGTGTCTTTGGTCACCACAACCCCCAATGTCCCCCGATGTCCCCAAAGTCCCCAAAGCCCCTCTCACCGGGGCTGGCCAGCACCAGCTCACCACCACCCCCGATGTCCCCAGATGTCCCCAATGTCCCCAAACCCACTCTCACCGGGGCTGGCCGGCACCAGGGTGTCCTTGGTCACACCAGGTCACCACAACCCCCAATGTCCCCAAAGTCCCCAAATCCCCCCAAAGTCCCCATTTCTCCCCTCTCACCGGAGCTGGCCAGCACCAGGGTGACCTTGGTGACCACCACCCCCAGTGTCCCCAAAGTCCCCTGGATACCACGCTGTCCCCTCTCACCAGGGCTGGCCAGCACCAGCTCACCACCACCCCCGATGTCTCCAAAGTCCCCAAAGCCCCTCTCACCGGGGCTGGCCAGCACCAGGGTGTCCTTGGTGACCACCAGCTCACCACCACCCCTGATGTCCCCAATGTCCCCAAACCCCCTCTCACCGGGGCTGGCCAGCACCAGATCACCACAACCCGTGATGTCCCCAAAGCTCCCCAGACACCTCGCTGACCCCTCTCACCATGGCTGGTGACAACCAGGGTGACCTTGGTCACCACAACCCCACCAAGCTCCCAAAGCCCCCTGAAGTCTCTCACCGGGGCTGGCCAGCACCAGGGTGGCCTTGGTGACCACAGCCCCCAATGTCCCCAAAGCTCCCCGGACACCTCACTGTCCCCTCTGACCAGGGTGTCCTTGGTCACCACCAGCTCACCACTATCCCCAATGTCCCCAAATCCCCCAAAATGTCCCCAAACCCCCTCTGACCAGGGCTGGCCAGCACCAGCTCACCACCACCCCCAATGTCCCCAATGTCCCCAAGCCCCCTCTGACCAGGGCTGGCCAGCACCAGGGTGTCTTTGGTCACCACAACCCCCAATGTCCCCCGATGTCCCCAGATGTCCCCAAAGTCCCCAAAGCCCCTCTCACCGGGGCTGGCCAGCACCAGCTCACCACCACCCCCGATGTCCCCAGATGTCCCCAAATGTCCCCAAACCCCCTCTCACCAGGGCTGGCCAGCACCAGCTCACCACCACCCCAGATGTCCCCAAATGTCCCCAAATGTCCCCAAACCCCCTCTCACCGGGGCTGGCCAGCACCAGCTCACCATCACCCCCGACGTCCCCAGATGTCCCCAATGCCCTCAAACCCCCTCTCACCGGGGCTGGTCAGCACCAGGGTGTCCTTGGTGACCACCAGCTCACCACCACCCCCGATGTCCCCAGATGTCCCCAGCTGTCCCCAAAGCCCCTCTCACCGGGGCTGGCCAGCATCAGCGTGGCCCGGGCGGCCCCCAGCGCGTGGCGCAGCGCCCGGCCGCGCACGTTGCAGTTGAGGCAGGCCATGGGGCAGCCCAGCTTGGCCAGCGCCAGCCAGCTCCACAGGTAGGCCGGCTGGTTGGGCAGGAACACGGCCACGGCCGTGCCGCTCCGCAGCTCCAGCCGCTCCAGCAGCGCCCAAGCCGCTCGGTTGCTGAGCTCCTCCATCTCCTGGAAGGTGTAGACGCGCTCCTGGAAGCGCAGCAGCGGGTGGCGCGGCCGCTCTCGGGCGTGCTGGCGGAACACGTCGAGCAGGGTGACGGGAGCGGGGCGGCGGGAGAGGCGGCGGCGGATCCGCAGCGAGGAGCGGGCCATGGTGGCGAAGGCCACCAGGTCCTGCCAGAGGAAAGGAGGAGGCGGCCGCAGCAGCAGCAGCAGCAGCGGGAGCAGCAGCAGCAGCCCGGCCGCCAGCAGCGCCATGGCCAGCGGTGGTGGCACGGCGGGGACGCGGTGGCCAAAGGTCCGGCCCGGCCCGACCTTTGCCCCCCCGCCCCGAGCGCGGCGGCGGAGCCGGCGGGGTCCGGAGGTCGCGGGGCCGCGGGGTTTGTTTGTTCTCCTGGCTCCTCTTTGGGGTTTGTTTGGTTTCCCTGCCCCTTTGGGGTTGGGGTTTGCTTTTCCTGCCCCTTTGGGGTTTGGTTTCCCTGCCCCTTTAGGGTTGGGTTTTCCTGCCCCTTTGGGGTTTGGCTTTCCTGCCCCTTTGCGGTCGGGGTTTGGTTTTCCTGCCCCTTTGGGGTTTGTTTCTCTTGCCCCTTTAGGGTTGGGGTTTGCTTTTCCTGCCCCTTTGGGGTTGGTTTTCCTGCCCCTTTGGGGTCGGGATTTTTTTTTCCTGCCCATTTGGGGTTTGTTTTTCCTGCCCCTTTGGGGTTGGTTTTCCTGCCCCTTTGGGGTTTGGCTTCCCTGCCCCTTTGGGATTTGTTTGGTTTCCCTGCCCCTTTGGGGTCGGGCTTTGATTTTCCTGCCCCTTTGGGGTTGGGTTTTTCCTGCCCCTTTGGGGTTGGGGTTTGCTTTTCCTGCCCCTTTGGGGTTTGGCTTTCCTTCCCCCTTTGGGGTTTGGCTTCCCTGCCCCTTTAGGGTCGGGATTTTTTTTCCCTGCCCCTTTGGGGTTTGGCTTTCCTGCCCCTTTGGGGTCGGGATTTTTTTTCCCTGCCCCTTTGGGGTTGGGTTTTCCTGCCCCTTTGGGGTTGGGTTTTCCTGCCCCTTTGGGGTTGGGATTTGCTTTTCCTGCCCCTTTGCGGTCGGGGTTTGGTTTTCCTGCCCCTTTGGGGTCGGGATTTGTTTTTCCTGCCCCTTTGGGGTTGGTTTTCCTGCCCCTTTGGGGTTGGGTTTTCCTGCCCCTTTGGGGTTGGAGTTTGGCTTTCCTGCCCCTTTGGGGTCGGGATTTGTTTTTCCTGCCCCTTTGGGGTTGGGTTTTCCTGCCCCTTTGGGGTCGGGGTTTGTTGTGTTTTTGCTTTTGGTTCGTTGTCGCTTCCCCGCCCCGGGGTGCGGCTCTGCTGCCGGCGGCGCCCGGTGCGGGGGCTGCTGCGGGCTCTGGTGCCACGGCCGGCTGGCTGGCTGTCCGGCTGTCCGGCTGTCCGTCTGTCCAGTGCCATGGCTGTCCGTCCGTCCGGCGTTCCATCCGTCCAGTGCCATGGCTGTCCGTCCGTCCGGCTGTCCATCTGTCCAGTGCCATGGCTGTCCGTCCGTCCGGCTGTCCATCTGTCCAGTGCCATGGCTGTCCATCTGTCCAGTGCCATGGCTGTCCGTCTGTCCGGCCATCCAGCCTGGCCACTCGTGTCCTGGCTGCTCAGCAGAGCAGGACGGCACAGCTGCCATCCAGCCACAGACCGGGATCGGTCCGTCCGTCCGTCTGTCTGTCTGTGTGTCCGTGTGTCTGTGTGTCCTCATGTCCGTGTGTCCGCATGCCTGTGTGTCCGTGTGTCCATGTGTCCGTGTGTCCGTGTGCCTGTGTGTCCGTGTGTCCGTCAGCTCCGTGTCCATCCCTCCACGGACACCCCCAGCTGACCCCAGATCACCCCTCGTCTCCGGTCCCCTCGGACACCGGGGGCTCGGACACCGGGGGCTCGGACCCCTCCTCTCCCGTCCCCTCGGACACCGGGGGCTCGGACACCGGGGGCTCGGACCCCTCCTCTCCGGTCCCCTCGGACACCGGGAGTTCCCGGCCTGGCCCCGGAGCCCCGTGCCGCTCCGGTGCCGCTCCGGTGCTGCTCCGGTACCGCTCCGGTGCCGCTCCCACCGGGATTTTCTCCGCCGTTCCCGCAGGGAAGCCGCGCTGCCGGTGGGAAGGGGGATCGCGGATCCTCCCGCCGCCGCTCCCCGGTGCAGCCGGGCGGGCCCGGCCTCGCCTCCGCCCCCGCTTCGCTGCCGAACCCGCCCCGAGCTCCAAGGGTTTGGGGTTTTGGGGTTTTTTTTTCCCCTTTTCCCGGTGTTTCGCAATTGGGAGGCGGCGCAGGGTTCGGGGTCAGCGGGGTTTGGGGTCAGCGGGGTTTGGGGTCAGCGGGGTTCGGGGTCAGCAGAGTTTGGGGTCAGTGGGGTTCGGGGTCAGCGGGGTTTGGGGTCAGCGGGGTTTGGGGTCAGCAGGGTTCGGGGTCAGCGGAGTTTGGGGTCAGCGGGGTTTGGAGTCAGCCGGGGTTGAGGTCAGCAGGGTTTGGGGTCAGCGGGGGTTGGGGTCATCAGGGTTTGGGGTCAGCGGGGTTTGGGGTCAGCGGGATTCGGGGTCACTGGGGTTTGAGGGGATCAGGGTTCGGTGTCACCGGGGTTTGGGGTCAATGGGTTCGGGGTCAGCGGGGTTTGGTGTCACTGGGGTTTGGCGTCACTGGAGTTCGGGATCACTGGAGTTCGGGGTCATTGGGGTTCAGTGTCACCGGGATTTGGGGTCACCCCGTGAGGTGTCCGGGGTCTGAGGTCACAGACGGACCCCGCGGTGTCGCAGGGGGTCCCCAGGGGGGCGGCAGGCGGGTGTCACAGGCGGGTGTCACAGGCGGGTGTCACAGGCGGGTGTCCCAGGCGGGTGTCACAGGTGGGTGTCACAGGCGGGTGTCACAGGCAGGTGTCCCAGGCGGGTGTCACAGGCGGGTGTCACAGGCGGGTGTCACAGGCGGGTGTCACAGGCGGGTGTCACAGGCAGGTGTCCCAGGCGGGTGGCACAGGCGGGTGTCACCCACGGGCCCCGACAGAGCGGAGATGTCGCATCCAGGCACAGGGTCCTGAGGGCGGTGACACCTGCGGGGCCCGCGAGGAAGGGACACCGGGGGACACTGGGGACACCGGGGACACCGGGGACACCGAGGACATCGGAGACACTGGGGACACCGGGGACACTGGGGACACCGGGGACACCGCGGTGGGACACAGGGACACCGAGGACACGGGGGATACCGGGGACACGGGGTATACCGGGAACAACGGGGTCACAGGGACACCATGGACACGGGGACAGAGGAGACACTGGGGACAGCAGGCGACAGCAGGGACATGGGGGAAACCGGGGGACACCAGGGGACATCACGGACACCGGGGGCACCCCCCGCGCTCCCGTCCGGGACAAAGGTTGGTTGTAGTCCCCGCCACGGCAAAAACAGGAGGCGCAGGTCCCACCGAGATTCGAACTCGGATCGCTGGATTCAGAGTCCAGAGTGCTCACCATTACACCATGGGACCGGCTCGCGCTGCGCCTCGCGCCCGCCCCTGACCCCTCCGCCACCCGCGCTCCCTCCGCCAGGAAAAAGAGACCCCCGGGGAGGGGGGGGGCGGGGGGGGAGAGGGACCCAGAGACCCCCCCGGAGAGACCCCCGAGGGGAAAACGGGAAAAGGGAAGGCTCGCCCGAACAGGGACTTGAACCCTGGACCCTCAGATTAAAAGTCTGATGCTCTACCGACTGAGCTATCCGGGCTCCTGTTCCGGAGCGGCGCAGGCCGCCGCTGAGTGGGTTATGAGGGAAAAATTGAAGTTTTTGAGGGTAAAGCTGAGATTTTTGAGGGAAAACCTGAGGTTTTTGAGGGAAAACCTGAGGTTTTGAGGGGAAACCTGAGATTTTTGAGGGAAAACCTGAGGTTTTTGAGGGAAAACCTGAGGTTTTGAGGGGAAACCTGAGGTTTTTGAGGGAAAACCTGAGGTTTTTGAGGGAAAACGCGAGGTTTTGAGAGGAAACCTGAGGTTTTGAGGGAGAGACCTGAAGTTGTGAGGGAAAACCCGAGGTTTTGAGGAAAAACCCGAGGTTGTGAGGGAAAACCCAAGGTTTTTAGGGAGAACACGAGATTTTTCGGGAGAGACCTGAGGTTTCCGGGGGTTTTAAGTGAAAAAAAGCCGCCGGGGTTGCGGCAAGGAGGAGGCAGAGCGGGAGCGGCCGCCCGGAATACGGAATTGGCGCTTTTTTTTGGGGTTCGATTTAACCCCACAAAGCCTCAAAAGTTTTCTGCACAAACCGATTTCCGTGCGGCCGAAGAGAGGGAAACGCCTTGGTTTGGGTTTTCCTGTGGCTGCTGGCTTTGCCCTGGCTGTCCTGAGAGCTGCTCGTTGCCTTCCTGCTCCCCGAGGGAGCGATTCCCAGGGATTACTCCAAAATTTTTATTATTACTGCTACTACAACTGCTACTGCTACTACTAGTACCATTACTACTACCAATAATAACAATAATAATAATAATAAATGGATACAATATAAATAAAATATAATCTGGAATAATAGAGAAATACAATCATATAAAATATGTAATATATATATTTATATAATAATATATAAAATATATAAATATATAAATAGATAAAATAGATAAAGATATAAATATCTATAAATATATAAATATACCCATGTTATATTTCTATATATTTATATAGAAATATATAAATAATGTATTATACTATTATAAATTTATAATATAAAAATACGATAAAATTATTTAGAATAAATAATTATTATAAATCATGAATATGTACTATTATATACGATTATAATATATAAATATATATTAATAGATAGTAATAAATACTAGAATAAATAAAAAATAGTAATCATGTTTGTTATAAGGATTGTTATAGTTATTGTAGCTGTTGTTGTTGTTATTATTATTATTATTATTTACAGGTGATGTTAATATAACTAATAATATTATTAATGTCAGACTTGAATAATAAGCCAGACTAGTCTGACTCTCCCTGAAAGAAGAAGTCCTGCCCTGCAGCAGATTTTGGAGCAGATTTTTGTGAAATCCCCCGCAGCGACCATTGCCCCTCAGCACGGGCTTCTCACACTTCCCACCCTTTCCCCCCTCATATTTCCTGCCAGTTTCCCCCTCACGTTTCCTGACATTTCCTCCTTTCCCATTTCCTGCCATTTTCACTCTCACGTTTCCCATTTTTTTGCCTCAGGGTTTCCATCCTCTTTCCCCTCATGCTTCCTGCAAATTCCCCCCTCACATTTTCCACTCTTTTCCTCCCCTCACATTTCCTGCTATTTTCTCCTTTCCCATTTCCTGCCATTTTCACCTCAATTTTCCCGTTTTTTACATCACGTTTCCCCCCTTTTTCACCTCATATTTCCCATTTCTTGCTTCAGGTTTCCATCCTCTTCCCCTCACACTTCCCACCATTTTCACCCTCACGTTTCCCACCCTTTTTCCCCCTCACATTTCCCGCCATTTTCTCTTTTCCCATTTCCTGCCGTTTTCACCCTCACGTTTCCCATTTTTTACATCACATTTCTTGCCATTTCCATCTTGTTTCCCATTTTTTGCCTCACATTTTCCATCTTCTTTCCCCCTCACGCTTCCTGCCATTTTCTCCCCTCACGCTTCCCGCCATTTTCAGCCTCATTTTTTCCACCCTTTCCCCCCTCACACTTCACGCCATTTTCTCCTTTCCCATTTCCTGCCATTTTCACTCTCACGTTTCCCGTTTTTACATCACATTTCCTTCCATTTTCACCTCATGTTTCCCATTTTTTGCCTCACGTTTTTCCTCTTCTTTCCCCCTCACGCTTCCCACCATTTTCACCCTCATGTTTTCCACCCTTTCCCCCTCACATTTCCTGCCATTTTCTCCTTTCCCATTTCCTGCCATTTTCTCCTTTCCCATTTCCTGCCATTTCCTCCTCACGTTTCCCATTTTTTACATCACGTTTCCCATCATTTTCACCTCATGTTTTCTATTTTTTGCCTCACGTTTTCCATCTTCTTTCCCCCTCACGCTTCCTGCCATTTTCTCCCCTCACGGTTCCCGCCATTTTCACCCTCACGTTTTCCACCCTTTTCCCCCCTCACACTTCCCGCCGTTTTCTCCTTTCCCATTTCCTGCCATTTTCACTCTCACATTTCCCGTTTTTACATCACATTTCCTTCCATTTTCACCTCACCTTTCCCATTTTTTGCCTCACGTTTTCCATCCTCTTTCCCCCTCTCACTTCCCGCCATTTTCACCCTCACATTTTCCACCTTTTCCCTCTCACATTTCCTGCCATTTTCACCCTCACATTTTCCATTTTTAACATCACGTTTCCTGCCATTTTCACCTCATGTTTTCCATTTTTCACCTCACATTTTCCATCCTCTTTCCCCCTCACGCTTCCCGCCATTTTCACCCTCCCATTTTCCACCCTTTTCCCCCCTCACATTTCCCACCATTTCCTCCTTTACCATTTCCTGCCATTTTCACCCTCACGTTTCCCATTTTTTATATCACATTTCTTGCCATTTTCACCTTGTTTCCCATTTTTTCCTCACATTTTCCATCTTCTTTCCCCCTTACGCTTCCTGCCATTTTCTCCCCTCACGCTTCCCGCCATTTTCACCCTCATGTTTTCCACCATTTCCCCCCTCACATTCCCCACAATTTTCTCCTTTCCCACTTCCTGCCATTTCCTCCTCACGTTTCCCATTTTTTACATCACGTTTCCCATAATTTTCACCTCATGTTTCCTATTTTTTGCCTCACGTTTTCCATCTTCTTTCCCCCTCACGCTTCCTGCCATTTTCTCCCCTCACACTTCCCGCCATTTTCTCTTTTCCCATTTCCTGCCATTTTCATCCTCACGTTTCCCGTTTTTACATCACATTTCCCGCCATTTTCACCTCATATTTCCCATTTTTTGCCTCACGTTTTCCATTCCTCTTTCCCCCTCACGCTTCCCACCATTTTCACCCCTCACATTTTCCACCCTTTCCCCCCCTCACATTTCCTGCTATTTTCTCTTTTCCCATTTCCTGGCATTTTCACCCTCACATTTCCCATTTTTTACATCATTTTCCCACCATTACTTTCCCTCACATTTCCTGCCGTTTTCTCCTTTCCCATTTCCTGCCATTTTCACCTCACGTCTCCCTTTTTCCACCTCACTTTTCCCGCCATTTTTCCCCCCTCACGTTTCCCGCCATTTTCACATCACGTTTCCCACTTTTTGCCTCACCTTTCCCGCCCTTTTCCCCCCTCGTGTTTCAAAACCTTTTTCCCACCACATTTCCCACATTTTCCCGTCATGTTTCCTGACCTTTCGTCCCCTCATGTTTCCCTCCCTCAAGTTTTGCTTTTCCTCTCGATTTGTCCACTCCAGCTGGGTGTCTCCGTGTCCATCCACCTCGCTGTCATCAGTCTTTGATCTCCTCTGTCACCCATGAGGTTTGGCAGCTCAGGGCTCTTGCTTTGTTTCATTGCCATGGCTGTGCAGATGGTGCAGAGGCTCTGGTGCCTCTTTGAAGCAGTAAGGCTGATGTGGGAGCCTGAGCTCCGCAGAGGGACCCTGGGCACTGAGAGCTGCCCTGCAGCCCAGCTCTGCGAGCAGCACTGGGACAGGCCCTGCTCCCCTGGGATGGATTTCCAGCCTTGCAGCCCAGCTCTGCCTCTGCTCACTCTGGCCTGGGACCCCAGAGCATCGCCCCTCACCTCAGCCACCTCAGCTCAGCTCCTCGTGGCCGCGGGCAGGGAGCCGCTGTGTGCCAAGCTCACCTTTCCTCCTTCCTACCAGGAGAAAGACTGTGTGCGGGAGTGCTCCAGCTGCCTCTTCAGAGAGCTGCTGGGCAAAATGGTGTGGAGGGACAAGGAGGTTATGAAGAGAAATTTGTGGAAGGTGCTTGTCCTTCACGTGAGTGACCAGGCCCCAGTGTGGCCAAGGTACCGATGCCCAGGCTGAGCCCTGACTCAGAGATGGGGGTGCTGACACCCCCTGGGCATCCTGGGCATTGGGGCAAGGGCTTCTTCCACAGGCCCTGGTGCCATCTCTCAGCTTCTGTCCTGCAGGCCTCCAAGGAAGCCATCCTGGCTACAGCAGAGCTCCTCAAGTGGAAAGAGCTCAAGCACCTGGCACAGACAGAGCAGACGTGGAGGATGTGCGAGTGCTTGGTGAGGACCATCCCCAGGCTGGGCGAGGGCTGCCCACTACACCGTGCCAAGGCTGTCAGCTCTGCAGCTGGGCCCTCCCTGGGCTGCTGTGGCCCAAGGCCCAAAACCTGGAGCTGCAGCCTTGCTCCTGCCTCAAGAACAGGAGCATCTCCAGGCCCATGTCCTCTCCGTGCCCCCACCATGAGGGAGGGCTCTGAGCTACAGGGGTGCTGGCAGGAGAGGCTGCTCTGGCCAGCTGGGGGTCTCTGAGAAATGCCCAAAGCCTTGTGCTCTCTCCAGCTGGCCAAGGACAGCAGCAGGGCTGATGGAGCTCTGTGCCCAGGGCTGGCTGCACGGCACCTGACAGAGCAGAGTGAGGACGCCCTGGCTGAGGTCCTCTTGGGTGAGTGGGGAGCCAGGGATTGGGGAAGCCAAGGGGTTTCTGCACACACAGGGGCTCATCTGGGCTCTCTTTATGTTGTAGAACTTGACATGATACAAGCAAGAGATGAGGACGCCTCCATCCGTTCCCTGGCACCTCAGACAATCTTGATCCTGAAGTCTCCAAGGAAGCAGCAAAGATCAGGATTCTCTCTGTGCAGGCTGTGGTTCTGGTGCCACTAGCAGAGAGGGACCTTTACATAAGTATTGTCAGGGCCACAAACTCAAACCCCTGCTGAATCATGAGGTGTGGAAAGGATGCCCTGGCTTCCTAAGGTCCTTCTCAAAGCACAACCCAGCATTTCCATGACTGCTGACTCCACCATCGCCCTGACCGGTAGGGAGCCATTCCCCACAGCCCCTGAGCATGGCGTGAGGTGGTCTAGAAGAAGGGAAGGGAAGAAGGGAATGGTGAGAAATGTGAGGGGACAAAATGGTGGGGATGTGAGGGAAGAATAGGGCAGGAAATGTGAGGGGAGAAAAGGGCAGGAAACGTGAGGGGGAAAATGGAGGGAAATGTGAGGGGGGAAAAACGGAGGGAAACGGGAGGGGGGAAAAAGGGAAGGAAAATGAAGGGAGAAAATGCTGGGGAACATGAGGGGAGAAAAGGGTGGAAAACCTGAGGGGAGAAAAGGGCGGGAAACGTGAGGGGGAAAATGGAGGGAAACGTGAGGGGGAAAAAGGGCGGGAAACGTGAGGGGAAGAAGGTCTCGTTACCAGTCCCCTCCTGGCTCCTGCCAGATGCCTCAGCTGCCCACCCTCAGCCCTTCTGCTCTTCTGCCTGCCTCCCCCACGCTGGTCAAAATGAGGACAGAGGTGCAGCCTGTGCAGAGATCCAGATCCCAGTCCTGGGAAAGCTGCTGGGACATCAAGTCATTCAAGTCAGAAAATGCTGCTTTATGGCTTTGGATGGTCTCTGCACCATTTCCAGCTCATCGGTCAGCAGAAAGGTAAGAGAAGCTGTGGTGGGCTGCATCCCACAGCCACATCCCCCTGGTGCATCTGCTCATCTTCCCCGGCCTTGCAATGGCCCCTTCTGTGCAGACACAGGGGCTCACGTGGGCTCTGCTTCTGTCACAGAATCTGAAATATTGCGTGCCAGAGAGAAGGATCCTGGGTGCCCTGACGTGGCTGCCTAAAATCCTCAGAGAGGGGTTGGTGTGGCTGGATCCAATCCAGCCACAGACCTTTTAGATGCAACAATAGTTCTAGAAAATTAATTACCTTATATATATAATTTATAGAAGTAAACAAAACATATAGATTATATCTATTTTAAATATATATAATACATAAAAATATGTGAGAAAATATATATAAATAATATATATAATGAATATAAATTATATCCATTAGGAATATGTATTATATATATTTGTTAGATATATATTAGCTTTTTAAATGAAATGAGCAATCTATTTAAATCAATTACAGAAATGATAATGTGCACCACACACTACCTATGAGTAAAGTGCACTATTTTTGAAGCAGCGTGGAAGAAGTTACGTTAAAGCTCACAGAGAAACTTGTGAGGGAAAAGCGAGAATTGTGAGTGGGAAATGTGAGGAGGAAAGGGCGGGAAACGTGAGGGGGTAAAAATGGCGGGAAACGTGAGGGGGTAAAAAGGGCGGGAAACGTGAGGGGGAAAAAGGGCGGGAAACGTGAGGGGGAAAAAGGGCGGGAAATGTGAGGGGGTAAAAATGGTGGGAAACATGCGGGGGAAAAAAGGCGGGAAACGTGAGGGGGAAAAAGGGCGGGAAATGTGAGGGGGAAAAAGGGCGGGAAATGTGAGGGAACAAAAGGGCGGGAAACGTGAGGGGGAAAAAGGGCGGGAAATGTGAGGGAACAAAAGGGCGGGAAACGTGAGGGGGAAAAAGGGTGGGAAATGTGAGGGGAGAAAAGGGTGGGAAATGTGAGTAAAAAGGGGAAAATGGCGAGAAAAAGCCCAGAGGAGCTTTGTTTCCTTAACGCTGCTGTGGCCTCAGCAAGTCCTTGCACTGCGGATTGTGTGGGAATTCGGATGGTCCTGCTTGGGTGTGGATTTGTGCATATTTTGGGTACCTCAGACCCCCCCCCCATCCCAGATTGTGAGGCTCCCTAATACGACCTCCAAATTGTAACCCCCCCACCAAAAAAAATTAAACCCCGAGACTGAGCCCCCCACATCCCGTATGCCCCCCCAAATCTGAACCTCATTCTCACGATCTCTCCAAATTCTGACCCCCGAAATCTGACACACCCCCCTCCCAAAAAACGAGACCCTCAAACCCCATCCTCCGAAGCTGAGCGACTCCCCCCCAAAATCTGACCACCCCCCCCCTCCCAAAATTCCCCCCCCCCCGCAATTTTTCCCCCCAAAAAAACTCGCGGAGCCTCGGGAACGATAAAAAGGTCTCGGCAACACCCACGACACGCCCGTCACGATACACCGTAGAAAAGGGGGGGGGTACCGGGGGGGGGACCCCCTCAAACCCCCCCATCCCCCCCCAAAAACCCCGCGGGGGGGGGAGGGGAGGGAAGGGGCGGGGGGAGCTCCCCCAATATATATAATAATAATTATAATAATAATTAAAAAAAACCCCGAAATGAACAAAAAAATGGGGAGGGGGAGGAAGGAGAGAAGCCCGCCCCCCCAAATTGGGGAGGGGGGGGATGCATCTGGGGGGGGGGGGGCAAATAATCCCCGGGAGGGGGCGAATAACCCCCCCAGTGGGGGAGGGGTTGTGTGTTGGACACCTGGGGGGGGGTAAATTCAACCCCACCCAGGGTGGGGGAGGCAAATTGGGGAGGGGGTGGGGGGGTAAATGTACCCCTGGGGGGGGTATAAATGCCCCGGTGGGGGGGTGGGGAGAGGGGGGGAATTGCCCCGGGGGGGGGCAAATGCGACCCCCGGGAGGAGGGGGAGGGGGGCAAATACAATATGATACATAGAGACTTTGACCATATACACTATTTACAGCGCCCCCTCCCCCAAAATCCCGGGGGGGAGGGGATAAGGGGGGGTCCCCCACCCCCCAAAAATCCCGGGGGGAGGGGGGAGAGGGGGGGTGGGCGTGGGGGGTGTCCCCTCCCTTTAAACCCCTCCCCCCAAATTCATCCGGGGTAGGGGGGGGGGAGCAACTTGGCAATAAATAGCTCGGCAGGGGGGGTTGTGTGTGGGGGGGGGCTGATGGTGATTTTGGGGACCCCTCCCCATCCCTTGGCAGGGCCCCCCCCCCCATTTTGACCGCCCCCCCCCCCCAAATTTATGTACAGGTTCCCCTCGAGGAGGGGGAGTGGGGGCGAGGGGTGGTCCCGGTTAGGGGGGGAGTGGCAAATTTTGGGGGACCCCCTCCCCTCTCCCCCCAAATAACCCTGTTGGCTGCCTGGGGTTGAGGGGGGACCCCAAGGGGACTCCCCCCTCCCCAAAATTAGGGACCCCGTCCAAATTTAACCCCCCCCCGGGGCGGAGAGCGGGGGCTGCTAATAGACATTTATACATATATATAAATAGGGGGGGGGTCTCCGCCGGGGGTGGGGGGCGCTTTTGGGGGGTGGGGGGACCCTCCCTTTTTTGGGTGGGGGTTGGGCACCCCTCTGTTTTTTTTTTGTGGGGTGAGGGGGGGGGTCCCTGTGCCTCTGCCAATGGCCAGAGCCCCCCCAGAGAAAAGTGGGGAGGGGGGCACACCCCGATCCTGTGGGGTGATTTTGGGGAGGGGAGGGACCCTAAAACAGGGGGGGCTGTGCCCAAAGACGGGGGGTCCCCAAAGGCGTGTGGGCCCCTATTCCGGGGGGGGTGGGGGTGGGGTGGGGGGCAGCCCTGCTCCTTGAGGGGAGGTGCCCCCCAATTTGGGGGGGGAGGAGGGGGAAGGGTCCCTGTCCCCAGGGCTGTGGCCTTGTCCCCATGGGAGGGGTCCCTGCCCCCTGGGGCGAGGGGGGGTCCCCAACCCTGTCAGGAGGGGGGGGTTCCCCCCAGAACTGTCCCCACTTTTGGGGGTGTCCCCACTTTGGGGGTTGTCCCCATTTTTGGGGTGTCACCCCAGCTCAGCAGCTGCTGTTTCTGGGAGGGGGGGGTGTCTGTCCCACTCCCCCTCCTTTGGGGGGGTTCTCCCGTGTTTATGGGAGGGGGTCCCCCCGAGTTTTGGGGTGCCCTGGGGTGGGTGGGGGGGGGTGTCAGGTCGGTGTCCCCACCCCCCCAGCAGCCCCCCCTCCCATATTCTGAGGGCCTTTTGGGACAATCCCCGGTATTTTTTGGGGGGGTCCAGGTGTGTGTCCCCCCACCCCAGGAGCTCCGTCCCCGTCCGGTGTCCTGGCGCCGCCGCTGTCCCCGGGGCTGTCACCCCACAGCTCTGGGGGGTCCCGGGGTTGTTTTTGGTGGGGGGGGGGTCCCGGGGCAGTTTTTGGGTGGGGGGTCAGGCGCACTTGGCCCGCGCCTGGGCCAGGAGGTCGCTGAAGGAGTCGAAGAGGCGCTCGAGCCAGGGCTGGTTGCGCATGCAGCGCTGCACCACCTCCTCCTGCCCCAGGTCCTCGGCGCGGCCCTCGATGGCCGTCGTCTGCGGGGAGGGACACGGACACGGTCAGTGCGACACGGTCAGCGCCGCTGCGGTCAGCGGGAACGGCCTGGACACCCTCAGGGGTGGGCAGTGCGTGGCCACCATGAGGGGTGGGCAGTGCCACAGAAAGGAGGGTCAAGGCCATGGTCAGCAGGACAGGGGATGGTCAGTAGGACATGGCCAGGGTCAGTGCATGGCCACCAGGAGAGGGATGGTCAGCAGGACATGGCCGGGGTCAGTGCAGGGACACCAGGAGAGGGATGGTCAGTAGGACATGGCCGGGGTCAGTGCAGGGCCACCAGGACAGGGGATGGTCAGTAGGACATGGCCGGGGTCAGTGCAGGGCCACCAGGACAGGGGATGGTCAGTAGGACATGGCCAGGGTCAGTGCAGGGCCACCAGGAGAGGGGATGGTCAGCAGGACATGGCCAGGGTCAGTGCAGGGACACCATGAAGGGGATGGTCAGCAGGACACGGACACGGTCAGCGCCGCTGGGGTCAGCGGGAACGGCCTGGACACACTCGGGGGTGGGCAGTGCGTGGCCACCATGAGGCGTGGGCAGTGCCATGGAAGGGAGGGTCAAGGCCATGGCCACCAGGACAGGGGATGGTCAGTAGGACATGGCCGGGGTCAGTGCATGGCCACCAGGACAGGGGATGGTCAGTGGGACATGGCCGGGGTCAGTGCATGGCCACCAGGACAGGGGATGGTCAGTAGGACATGGCCGGGGTCACTGCAGGGCCACCAGGACAGGGGATGGTCAGTGGGACATGGCTGGAGTCAGTGCAGGGCCACCAGGACAGGGGATGGCCAGCGGGATGGAGGGGAGGGTCAGTGCATGGCCACCACGATGAAGACGGTCAGTGCCATGGCCACCATGAAGACGATGGTCAAGGGCATGGAGAAAAGGGTCAGTGTGTGGGCACCATGAAAGGGATGGTCAAGGCCATGTCCACCAGGAGAGGGGATGGTCAGTAGGACATGGCCGGGGTCAGTGCAGGGCCACCAGGAGAGGGGATGGTCAGTAGGACATGGCCAGGGTCAGTGCAGGGCCACCAGGAGAGGGGATGGTCAGTAGGACATGGCCAGGGTCAGTGCAGGGCCACCAGGAGAGGGGATGGTCAGTAGGACATGGACACGGTCAGTGCAGGGACACCATGAAGGGGATGGTCAGTAGGACATGGACAGGGTCAGTGCAGGGCCACCAGGAGAGGGGATGGTCAGTAGGACATGGACAGGGTCAGTGCAGGGCCACCAGGAGAGGGGATGGTCAGTGGGACATGGTCAGGGTCAGTGCAGGGCCACCAGGACAGGGGATGGTCAGTAGGACATGGCCGGGGTCAGTGCATGGCCACCAGGACAGGGGATGGTCAGTAGGACATGGCCGGGGTCAGTGCATGGCCACCAGGACAGGGGATGGTCAGTGGGACATGGTCAGGGTCAGTGCAGGGCCACCAGGACAGGGGATGGTCAGTGGGACATGGTCAGGGTCAGTGCAGGGACACCATGAAGGGGATGGTCAGTGAGACACGGACACGGTCAGTGCCGCTGGGGTCAGCGGGAACGGCCTGGACATCCTCAGGGGTGGGCAGTGCGTGGCCACCGTGAGGGGTGGGCAGTGCCACGGAAGGGAGGGTCAAGGCCATGGTCAGCAGGAGAGGGGATGGTCAGTGGGACATGGCCAGGGTCAGTGTAGGGCCACCAGGACAGGGGATGGTCAGTGGGACATGGCCGGGGTCAGCGCCGCTGGGGTCAGCAGGAACGGCCTGGACATCCTCAGGGGTGGGCAGTGCGTGGCCACCGTCAGGGGTGGGCAGTGCTATGGAAGGGAGGGTCAAGGCCATGGCCACCAGGACAAGGGATGGTCAGTGGGACATGGCCAGGGTCAGTGCAGGGCCACCAGGACAGGGGATGGCCAGCGGGATGGAGGGGAGGGTCAGTGCGTGGCCACCATGACAAAGATGGTCAATGCTGTGGTCACCACAAAGGGGATGGTCAGTAGGACATGGCCAGGGTCACTGTGGTGGCCACCAGGATGGGTAACGGCCAGTG
>WQNJ02000132.1:0-44498 GCA_016584745.2 Phylloscopus trochilus trochilus
GGACTGGAAAAGTGCTGAAAACCTCATTTTCAAGGGGATAAATCCCGCTGAGGGGATAAAATCCGGATTTACGGGGGATTTCTGAGCGGATTTTACCTTGTTTTGGGAAATTTGAAAGCTTTTAAGGCCTTTCCGCGGTTCCTGATGGGCATCTTGGGGCCGCGGAGTGAGGAATAAATTAATAATAATAATAATTATTACTATTATTATTACTACATACATGATCTATTAATATATTATATATTATACATTATACATTATATATATTATACATTATATAATATATAATATATAATATATAATATATAATATATAATATATAATATATAATATATAATATATAATATATAATATATAATATATAATATATAATATTATATATAATATTATATATTATATATTATATATTATATATTATATAGTATGTATTATTTTATATATTTCTATGTCTATATTATATAAAATATATTATATAATATATATTATTTTATATAGTATATATTTAATATATAATATATTATATATCATATATTGTATATTATATATTATATACTTTATATTTAATATTTAATATTATATATTTTATATTTTATTCTATATAATGATATAATATATATTATATATAATATATATAATATAATATAATATATATTATATTATATTTTATATTATATTATATTATATTATATTATCTATAAATTCTTATACATTATATGTATAAATTCTTATATATTATATATATAATTATTATATATTATACATTGTATACAATTAATAATAAAAAATAAAAATAAAAATCAAATTATTCATAAATGACGAGCTGAAACTTCCTCGGGATTGCGCTTTTTTCTTTTTTTTTTTTTTTTTTTCTTTTTAATCGGGGAAAAACCAATAATAAATAAAGAATAAAAGAGAGCGGGGAAATCCCCGCGAGTCTCGGCCAGAGGGAATATTGATTAAAAGTCAAACCAATTAAAAGCTAAAAAGCGAGTCATTAATGAGGAATAAAAATTCATCAGCCGAAGTGGGACCCCCGTGGGGACAAAACCCCGCTGCAATCAGGGAAAATAAATCCACTAAAAACCGAAATAAATCCCAAAAAGGGAGGGCGGGAATGGCGGGAAATCCGGGAATTCCAAGATTTCCTGGGAATTCCGGCCCTTTCCCGGCCCGGCCTTTTAGGCCAAAATAGGGGGAAAAAATTGAATTTTTGGGGGATTTTTGGACGAGTTTGGACCTCGAAAAAATTTTTTAAAAGTGTGAAAAAAGAAAAAAAATTGATTTTTTTCCTCCTTCTCCATCCCTTGGTGAGGCGGGGGAATTTTTTTGGGGCAATTTCGGGCGGGTTTGGCCCCAAAAAAAAAATCTGAAAAAGGAGATTTGTGACCCAAAATGAGGAATTTTCCCTTCCTCGCCCCTCGGGGGTTGGGGGATAAATTTTGGGGCCATTTCAGGGGGTTTTGGCCAATAAAAAAAAAAAATCGGGAATTTGATTTTTTTTCCCTTTCCTCGTCCCCATTTTGGGTCACTTCAGGACGGTTTTTGTCTCTCAAACCCTAAAAAAAATGAGATTCCGAGGGCAAAAAAAGCGGAATTTTCCCCCAAAATATTTCCCCGCCTCTTTATTTAACCCGGAATTATTTCCCGAATTTCTTTGGTTTTGTTTTTCTTTTTTTTTTTTTTTCCCTGAATTTTTCCTTTTTATTCTGATTTTTTTGATGGAAAAATTAATTTTTTCCCCCTCTCTAGGAAGCGTTTGCCCGCCTTTAACCACCTCATTAAATTCGGGTTTTTCCCCCATTTTCCCCCTTTTATTCTGATTTTTTTTACCTTTAATCACCCCATTAAATTCAGATTTTTTTTCCCTTTTATTCTGATTTTATTTTCACGGCAAACGCCCTTTCCTAGGAAGCTCCTCGGTGCCTTTAACCGCATTAAATTCACATTTTAATCACATTAAATTCACCTTTTAACCACCTTAAATTCACCTTTTAACCACCTTAAATTCCTATTTTAACCACAATTAATTCACATTTTAACCACTTTAAATTCCTATTTTAACCACCTTAAATTCCTATTTTAACCACAATTAATTCACATTTTAACCACAATTAATTCCTATTTTAACCACCTTAAATTCCTATTTTAACCACAATTAATTCACATTTTAACCACTTTAAATTCCTATTTTAACCACCTTAAATTCTTATTTTAACCACAATTAATTCTTATTTTAACCACCTTAAATTCACATTTTAACCACCTTAAATTCACATTTTAAACCGCATTAAATTCACATTTTTCCCCCCGAAAATTTCCCTTTTATCCCAATTCCTTCCCTGCAAAATTTCCCGGTTTATTCTGATTTTTTAACGGCAAAACAAATCCATTTATTCCCCCCATTTCTGCTTGTTCGGTGACTTTACGAGATCACCCTTAAATTTGTATTTTTTTTTCCCCTCAGCGCCGGAAATAATTCTGATTTATGACCTCGGGGGTGTGAGAACAAAAACAGCGACACCAAAAAAAATAAAATAAAATGAAAAGAGGAAAAATAAAACCTAAAAAAAACCTTTCAACGCCTTTTTAATTTTATTATTTTATTTTATTTTATTTTATTTTATTTTATTTTATTTTATTTTATATTTTATTTTATATTTTTATTTTATTTTATTTTAATTTTTATTTTATATTTTATTTTATTATTTTATTTTATATATTATTTTATTTTTATTTTATTTTATTTTAATTTTTATTTTATTATTTTATTTTATATTATATTTTATTTTATTATTTTATTATTTTATTTTATTATTTTATATTTTATTATTATTTTTATTTTAATTTTTATTTAACTATTTTATTTTATAATTTATTTTATTCTATTTTATTCTATTTTATTTTATATTTTATTTTATTATTTTATTTTTTATTTTATTTTATTTTATTTTATTTTATTCTATTTTATTCTATTCTATTCTATTTTATTCTATTTTATTCTATATTTTATTTTATTTTATTATTTCTTGGCTCGGAACCTGTGAACTCTCAACACCCAGAAATCATCAAACTTTACAATCGCCGCCGGGAAATCCCAAATCCAGGGAATTATGGAATTATTTTAAAGGATTTTATTTTATTATTATTTTTAGAATTATTATTTTACCCCCCACGTCACCCTGCGCTGGATCCCTCATTTCATTCCCAAAAAAAATCGGATTTTTTGGGTTTAATTCTGATTTTAAAGTCGGTTTTGCTGTAAATAAATACAAAAAAATTGAATTTTTTTTTTGTTTTTTTCTTCTCTGCTGATGGAGGTGGAGGTCCTCGGGAATTGTTGGGAAATTCGGATTTTTTGGGGGTTTAATTCCGATTTTTCCACTCGGTTTTGCTGTAAATAAATACAAAAAAAATTTGAATTTTTTGGATTTTTTTTTTCCTGTGCTGACAGAGGTGGGACCCTCGGGAATTGTTGGGAAATTCGGATTTTTTTAGGGGTTTAATTCCGATTTTTAACTCGGTTTTGCTGTAAATAAATACAAAAAAAAATTGAATTTATTGTGATTTTTTAAAATTTATTTTATTTATTTATTTTATTAAATAAATTTTTTAAAAAATATTTTTTTCTCACCTCAAAAATCTCTTTTTTTTGGGGGGAAAGGGGAAAAAAAAACCTCAAAAAAAATGCAAGTTTCACCCCCTGAGTGCGGAGACCAAGCCTGACCCGATCGGAGCTGCGGTTCATGGGAATAAATTGAATTTCCGCCCTTTTTTGAAGGGGGCGAAAAAAAAAATCCGATTTGAAGGGGGAAAACCGATTTTTCTTTTTTTTCCCCTTTTTATTTTGAGAATCGAAAGAGAAAAATTGATTTTTTGAAGGAAAAAAACCGATTTTTAAGATACGAAGGGGAAAATTAATTTTTTTTAATATTTGAATGGCGAAAATGGATTTTTTTTTTTTCCCTTTTAAGACCCGAAAGGGGGAAAACTGAATTTTTGAAAGGACAAACTGATTATATATATATTTTTTTTTAAAGACTCGAAGGGGAAAAATGAAAATTTTTAAAGACTTACAGGCAATAAGTGAATTTTTTTCAGCTTCGGCGGGTACGATTCGACTTTTAAACCGAGATATTCAATTTTTATTTAATTTTTTTTGCAGTTTTTTCCATTTTCCGATCTTCTCTCGACTTTTAAACGGAGATATTAAATTTTTAATTACATTTATTTGCACTTTTTTCCCTTTCCCGAGCTTCTTCCCACCTTTAAACGGAGACATTAAATTTTTAATTTTTAATTTTTATTTTTTGCGCTATTTTCCTCCCTCTCCGAGCTTCTCCCGACTTTTAAACCGAGATATTCAATTTTTATTTAATTCTTTTTGCACTTTTTCCCCTTTTCCGAGCTTCTCCCCACTTTTAAACCGAGATATTCAATTTTAGTTTTTATTTTTTGCACTTTTTCCCCCCTCTCCGAGCTTCTCCCGACTTTTAAACGGAGACATTAAATTTTTAATTTTTAATTTTTTTATTTTTTTGCACTTTTCACCCCCCTCCGAGCCTCTCCCCACTTTTAAACCGAGATATTCAATTTTTAATTTCATTTTTTTGCACTTTTTTCCATTTTCCGAGCTTCTCCCGACTTTTAAACAAAGACATTAAATTTTTAATTTTTATTTTTTTGCACTTTTTTCCCTTTTCCGACCTTCTCTCGACTTTTAAACGAAGATATTCAATTTTTAATTTAATTTTTTTGCACTTTTCCCCCTCTCCGATCTTCTCCCCACTTTTAAACAGAGACATTAAATTTTAATTTTTAATTTTTATTTTTTGCACTATTTTCTTCCTCTCCGAGCTTCTCCCGACTTTTAAACCGAGATATTCAATTTTTAATTTCATTTTTTTGCACTTTTTTCCCTTTTCCGATCTTCTCTCGACTTTTAAACGGAGATATTCAATTTTTAATTTTTATTTTTTGCACTTTTTTCCCTTTCCCGACCTTCTCCCTCCCTTTTTTTAATTTTTTTCCCCCTTCTCTCCCAGCCGCTTCCCATCGGGAGCATCTCGGGAGCAGAAAAACCGCAAATTTCGGCATCAAAAGGAAAAAAAAAACCGATTTAAACTGCTCAGAACCATTAAAAAAAAAAACACAAAATTCAGATTTTTCGCGTTTCCGCACCCCCCGGGTTCACTCGCCTGTCCCCACTAAAATTTTAATTTTTGGGGTGGCTTTTGGGGTTTTTTTCCCCCAAAAACTGGGATTTTGGCGGGGTTTTGGCGGGGAATTCCCGCGGGAAGCGGCGCGGGAGGATCCCGCTGGAATTCCGGCGCCGCCATTTCGGGGCAAAACCCGCGGAAATCGGGATTTTGGGGCCGGGATTTCCCCCCAGGGAATCCCTGCGCTTCCTCCCCCCAATTCCTTTTTTTTTTTTTGAGGGGGTGTAATTCCATTTTTTGGAGATGTAATTCCATTTTTTGGGGATATAATTTCATTTTTTGGGGCCACAATTCCATTTTTGGGGGGTGTAATTTCATTTTTTGGGGGCGTAATTACATTTTTGGAGATGTAATTTCATTTTTTGGGATGTAATTCCATTTTTTGGGGGGCGTAATTACATTTTTTTGAGGTGTAATTCCATTTTTTGGGATATAATTTCATTTTGGGGGGGCGCAACTCCATTTTTTGGGGATATAATTTCATTTTTTGGAGATGTAATTCCATTTTTTGGGGATATAATTTCATTTTTTAGGGATGTAATTCCATTTTTTAGGGTGTAATTTCTATTTTGGGAGATGTAATTTCATTTATTAGGGTTGCAATTCCATTTTTTGAGGGGGTGTAATTTCATTTTTGGGGGGTGTAATTTGATTTTTTGGGGGCGTAATTCCATTTTTTGAGGGGCTCTAATTCATTTTTTAGGGGGTGCAATTTCATTTTTTTGGGGGTGTAATTTCTATTTTTGGAGGTGCAATTTCTATTTTTGTGGGTGTAATTCCATTTTTTGGAGGTGCAATTCCATTTTTTGGGAGTGTAATTTCATTTTTGGGGGGTGCAATTTTATTTTTTGGGGGGTGTAATTCCATTTATTTGGAGGTGTAACTTCATTTTTTAGGGGTGCAATTTCGTTTTCCAAAAAATGGAATTACACCCCCCAAAAAAATGAAATTACAGCCCAAAAAAAAAAAGAAATTACACCCTCAAAAATGAAATTGCACCTCCAAAAAATGAAATTACATTCCTAAAAAATGAAACTGCAGCCCCAAAAATGGAATTATACCCCCTAAAAAATGAAATTACGCATCCAAAAAATGGAATTACACCCTCCAAAAAATGAAATTATACCGCTAAAAAATGAAATTACACATCCAAAAAATGGAATTACACCCCCAAAAATAGAAATTGCATCTCCAATAAATGAAATTACACCCCCCAAAAAAATCAAATTACAACCTCCAGAAAATGAGAAATATTATTTAAAAAAATAAGAAAAAAAAAAAAAGAAATTAAAATAAAATCGAAAGAAATAATAGGAATAAACCCTCCCGAAATTAAAAATAAAAAATACAATCAGGAAAATAAAAATAAAAAAAGGCAGGAAACCCCCAAATTAATAAAACTCCCTTGTAAAAGTTTTACACCCCGGCCGAGGCGATAACGCTCTCTTTATAAAAACTTCATTTTATTTTTATTATTTGGGGGATTTTTATCCCCAACGCGGGGGGGGGAGGGGAGGGGAGGGAATTTTTGGGTGAAAAAAAGCGAATTTCGGGGCTCCCCGGGGGCGGAGCCTCGGGGGTGAAAGGCGGCGGCCTTGACTCGGCTGAAGGTCAAAGACACCGAAATTCCCTTTTTTTCCCCACCCCGAATCCCGGGAATTTGGGAGAATTTTGAGGGAAAATCGAAATATTTTGAATTTTTTAAATTTTCTTCTTTTTTATCTTTTTTTTCCGCGGTGTCGCTGCTTCGCTCCATCCGAATTTCCTTTTTTTGCCTTTTTTTCCCCCTTTTTATTCTCTTTTTTTCCCTATTTTCTCCCCCTTTTTTCCCTTTTTTCCCCTTTTTTTCCTTTTTGTCTTTTTTCCCCTTTTTCCCTTTTTTCCCCTTTTTTCCCCTTTTTTCCATTTTTCTCTTTTTTCCCTTTCCCCCCTTTTTTTCCCTCTTTCCCTTTTTCCCCCTTTTTTCCTTTTTCCCCCTTTTTTTCCTTTTTCCCCCATTTTTCCCTTTTTCTCCCTTTTTTCCCTTTTCCCCTTTTTTTCCTTTTTTCCCTTTTTTCCTCCATTTTTCCCTTTTCCCCTTTTTTCTCTCTTTTTTTCCCCTTTTTTCCCATTTTTCCCCTTTTTTCCCCTTTTTCCCTTTTTTCCCCCATTTTTTCCCCATTTTTTCCATTTTTTCCCCTTTTTTTCCATTTTTTCCCTTTTTCCCCCATTTTTATTTTCCTCCCTCCCCTTTTTCCCTGGAGGATTAACGAGGTTTTTTCCTCCACGCTCCATAAATTCGGATTTTACAGCCGCGGGCCCCGGTTTTTCCTGAGGGGGAAAAACAACAGAAAAAAAAAAAAGGATAAAAAGAATAAAAATAAGAAATCAGAGATAAAAATAAAAAAATACAAATAAAAAATAAACGATAAAAATAAAAAATACAAATACAAATACAAATACAAATACAAATACAAATACAAATACAAATACAAATACAAATAAAAATTTAAAAAAAAATTTGAGCTCGGCCTGGGGTTTTTGTCGAAGGGGAAAGAAATGGCGAGAAAAGGAAAATTGGGGGAAAACGGGAGGAAAAAAAGGGGAATTAAAGTGCGGGGAAAGGGGAATAAAAACGGGAGGGGGGAATGGGGAAAAATTGGGAAAAATGGGGGGAAAAGGGGAAAATAAGGGGAAAAAAGGGAAAATAAAGGAGAAAAAGTAGGGGAAAATAAAGGGGGAAAAAGGAAAATAAAGGGAAAAAAGGGGGAAAAAGGAAAATAAAGGGGAAAAAAGGGAAAATAAAGGGAGAAAAAATAGGGGAAATAAAGGGGAAAAAAGGGAAAATAAAAGAAAATAAAGGGAAAATAAAGGAGAAAAAATAGGGGAAAAAAGAGAAAATAAAGGGGAAAAAAGAGAAAATAAAGGGGAAAAAAGAGAAAATAAAGGGGAAAAAAGAGAAAATAAAGGCGAAAAGCAAAAAGGGGGGGAAACGGGAAAAAGAGAGTGAGCAAGGCGGGGAGCGGCTGGAGCAGCGGGCGGGGGTTTGGGGGTGTTTGAGGGGTCGGTGTTTGTTGGGGGTGTGTTGGGGGTGTTTGAGGGGTGGCTGTCGGGGGTGTTTGAGGCGTGGGTGTTTGGGGGCTGTTTGTTGGGTGTTTCTCGGGGCTGTTTAAGGGGTGGCTGCCGGGGCTGTTTTAGGGGTGTTTGTCGGGGGTGTTTGTCGGGGGTGTTTGTTGGGGGTGTTTGTTGGGGGTGTTTCTCGGGGCTGTTTAAGGGGTGGGTGTCGGGGTGTTTGTCGGGGCTGTTTGTTGGGTGGGTGTTTGTTGGGGGTGGCTGCCGGGGCTGTTTGTTGGGTGTTTCTCGGGGCTGTTTAAGGGGTGTTTGGGGGTGTTTGAGGGGTGTTTCTCGGGGCTGTTTAAGGGGTGGATGTTTGTTTGGGGCAGTTTAAGGGGTGGCTGCCGGGGCTGTTTGTTGGGGGTGGCTGTCGGGGCTGTTTAAGGGGTGTTTGTTGGGTGGGTGTTTGTTTGGGGTGTTTGGTCGGGGCTGTTGAAGGGGTGGCTGCCGGGGCTGTTTGAGGGGTGGGTGTTTGTTTGGGGTGGCTGCCGGGGCTGTTTGAGGGGTGGCTGTTTGTTTGGGGGCTGTTTGTTGGGGGTGTTTCTCGGGGCTGTTTAAGGGGTGGCTGCCGGGGCTGTTTGAGGGGTGGCTGTTTGTTTGGGGTGTTTGTTTGGGGGGTGTTTAAGGGGTGGCTGCCGGGGCTGTTTAAGGGGTGGCTGCCGGGGCTGTTTGTTTGGGGGGTGTTTGTTTGGGGGGGTGTTTCTCGGGGCTGTTTGAGGGGTGGATGTTTGTTTGGGGCTGTTGAAGGGGTGGCTGCCGGGGCTGTTTGTTGGGAGGGTGTTTGTTTGGGGGCTGTTTGTTGGCTGGGTGTTTGTTGGGGGTGTTTCTCGGGGCTGTTGAAGGGGTGGCTGCCGGGGCTGTTTGAGGGGTGGGTGTTTGGGGGTGTTTAAGGGGCGGCTGCCGGGGCTGTTGGGTGTTTGTCGGGGCTGTTTAAGGGGTGTTGTGTTTCTCGGGACTGTTGAAGGGGTGGCTGCCGGGGCTGTTTGTTTGGGGGGTGTTTGTTGGCTGGGTGTTTGTTGGGGGTGTTTCTCGGGGCTGTTGAAGGGGTGGCTGCCGGGGCTGTTTAAGGGGTGTTGTGTTTCTCGGGGCTGTTTGTTGGCTGTCGGGGCTGTTTGAGGGGTGGCTGTTTGTTTGGGGCTGTTTAAGAGGTAGATGTTTGTTTGGGGCTGTTTAAGGGGTGGCTGTTTGTTCGGGGGTGTTTGGGGGGTGTTTGTTGGCTGGGTGTTTGTTTGGGGTGTTTGTTTGGGGCTGTTGAAGGGGTGGCTGCCGGGGCTGTTGAAGGGGTGTTGTGTTTCTCGGGGCTGTTGAAGGGGTGGCTGTTTGTTTGGGGCTGTTTAAGGGGTGTTGTGTTTCTCGGGGCTGTTTAAGGGGTGGCTGCCGGGGCTGTTGAAGGGGTGGCTGTTTGTTCGGGGGGTGTTTGGGGGGTGTTTGTTGGCTGGGTGTTTGTTTGGGGTGTTTCTCGGGGCTGTTGAAGGGGTGGCTGTTTGTTTGGGGCTGTTGAAGGGGTGGCTGCCGGGGCTGTTTGTCGGGGGTGTTTGTTGGGGTGGGTGTTTGGGGGGTGTTTGTTGGCTGGGTGTTTGTCGGGGGTGTTTCTCGGGGCTGTTGAAGGGGTGGCTGCCGGGGCTGTTCCGGGCGGAAGCGGCGGCGCGGCCGGGCCGGGGCCATCAGCGCGGCCCCCCTGGGCGCGGCCGGCGCTTTATGGCGCTGTCTAGACCGGGCCCCGCCGCCCTTTGTCCCGCGGCTCGGCCGCGCCGCCCCCGCCGCCGCCGCGGCCCCCCCGCATCACCGGCGGGGAAAACAAAAAAACAACACGGGACTTGGGGAGGGGTTGGGGGTTTTTTTGGCTTTTATTTGGGTTTTTATTTCTGGTTTTATTTGGAGTTTTTTTGGTTTTTTGTAATTTTTTTTCTGGTTATATTTGGATTTTATTTTCTGGTTTTATTTGGATTTTTTTTCCTGGTTTCTTTTGGAATTTTTTTTTCTGGTTTTATTTGGGCTTTTTTTCTGGTTTTATTTGGAATTTTTTTTGTTTGTTTTACTTGGAATTTTTTTCTGGTTTCTTTTGGAATTTTTTTTCTGGTTTTATTTGTAATTTTTTTCTGGTTTTATTTCGATTTTTTTTCTGGTTTTATTTGGATTTTTTTTTCTGGTTTTATTTGGGTTTTTTTCTGGTTTTATTCGGATTTTTTCTGCCTCTACTTCGATTTTTTTTTTTTTTGCTTTTATTTCGATTTTCTTCTGCTTTTATTTGGAGTTTTTTTCTGGTTTAATTTTGATCTTTTGCTTTTATTTGGATTTTTTTTCTGCTTGTATTTGGATTTTTTTCTGCTTTTATTTGGAATTTTTTTCTGCTTTAATTTGGAGTTTTTTCTGGTTTTGTTTGGATTTTTTCTGCTTCTATTTCGATTTTTTTCTGCTTTTATTTGGGTTTTTTCTGCTTTTATTTGGAGATTTTTCCCGCTTTTATTCGGATTTTTTCTGGTTTTATTTGGATTTTTTTTCGCTTTAATTTGGATTTTTTTTTCTGCCTTTATTTCGATTTTTTTCGCTTTCATTTGGATTTTTTTTTTTCGCTTTTATTTGGATTTTTTTCTGCTTTAATTTGGAAATTTTTTTTGCTTTTATTTTGCTTTATTTTATCTTCTTTTTCTTTTTTTTTTTTTAATGGGTTTTCCTGGCTTTTATTTTGTTTCTTTTTTTTTTTAATGTGATTTTTTCCGCTCTCCTTTGACCTTTTCTCTGTTATTTTTCTCCTTTTAAAAATATTTAATTTTGCCTCTTTTTTTGCTTTATTTTTCGCCTTTTTTCCATGTTTGTACTTTATTTTGGCTTTTTAAAAGTATTTCTTTTTGCTTTCCTTACCTTTTTTTTTTTAATTTGCCTCTTTTTTCAGCTTTTTTTTTTTTTTTTTTTTGCATTTATATATTTTTCGCTTTTTTTACTTTTTGGGAGCTTTATTTTGCCTTTATTTTCATTTTATTCCCCCCCGGCAAAAATCGCCACCCCCGGAGGCAGAAAAATCTCAAAATTTTTTTTTTTTTCAGGTTTTTGGGCCCAAAACCCGAAGATAAATAAAGATCGGTGGAGAGAAAGGGAAAGATTTGGGGAGAAACAAAGAGAAATAAAGAGGAATAAAGAGAAATAAGGAGAAATAAAGAGGGGGAAAAGAGAAATTAAGAGAAATAAAGAAAGAATAAAGAGAAATAAAGTGGAATAAAGAGAAATAGAGAGAAATAAAGAAAAATAAAGAGAAATAAGGAGAAATAAAGTGGAATAAAGAGAAATAAAGAGAAATAAAGAGAAATAGAGAGAAAGAAAGAGAAAGAAAGAAAACAGAAATAAAGAGAAATAAAGAGGAAAAAAAAGAAAAACCAAAGAAAAATAGAGAGAAATAGAGAAATAAAGAGAAATAAAGAGAAATAAAGAGAAGTAAAGGAAAATAAAGAGAAATAAAGAGGGGAAAAAAGAGAAATAAAGAGGAAAAAAAGAGAAATAAAGAGAAGTAGAGATAAATAAGGAGAAATAAAGAAAAAATAAAGAGAAATAAAGAGAAATAAAGAGAAATAAAGGGAAATAGAGAGAAATAGAGAGAAATAAAGAAAAACAGGGATAAATAAGGAGAAATAAAGAAAAACAAAGAGAAAGAAAGAAAAATAAAGAGAAAGAAAAAATAGAGAGAAATTAAGAGAAATAAAGAGGAATAGAGAGAAATAGAGACAAATAAAGAGGAAAAAAAAGAGAAATAAAGAGAAAAAAAGAGAAAGAGAAATAAAGAGAAAAAGAGAAAGAGAAATAAAGAGAAATAAAGAGGAAAAAAAGAGGAAAAAAAGAGGAAAAAAGAGAAATAGAGAAAAATAAAGAGGAAAAAAGAGGAAAAAAGAGAAAAAAAGAGAAATAAAGAGAAAAAAGAGGAAAAAAAGAGAAATAAAGAGAAATAAAGAGAAATAAAGAGAGAAAAAAAAGAGAAATAAAGAGGAAAAAAAACCCTAAAATTCCTTTTCCCCCCCGGGTTTTAATCAGAACCACCCCCGGGCTGATCCCTGCGAGCTCTCGCGCCTTTAATTCGCCTTTAATTCGGTTTTAATTGCGGTTTAATTGGGGCCGGCAGCGAACGCGGCGGATTTTTGTGGGGTTTGGTTTTATTTTTTTTTTTTTTTCGTCCCATAAAATCCGAGGCGGCCATCAAAGGGGAATTTTTTGGGTTATTTTGGGGTTATTTTGGGGTTTTTGTTGTGTTTTTTTCCCCCCTCGTTTTAAAGGGAGGGGAGGATTTTACAGGAGCGCGCGAAGAAGGGGAATAAATGGGATTTTTATTTTATGATTATTTTTTATTATTTCCTTTCCGAGGCTTTTCCCTCTCCTTTTATCCCAGCTCCCATCGAAACTCCATAAAATCCCGGAATTGGAGTTGTTTGGGGTTGTTTTTTTTTTTCCCAATAAATCCGGATCCTTTTGTCCTCCCCGAGCAACAAAAAACTCCGGAAAAAAAACCCAAAAAAAGCAAAAAAAAAAACCAAAAAAAGCGCGGGGGGTGGAAAATTCACTTTTGGCTGTGAACTTGTTTTTGATTTCCGCAGGGAAAAAAAAAAACCCAACCCAAAAAAACCTTGACTTTGTATTTGGAGTTTGGGTATCCTTGACCGAGCCCTGGAATTTCGGGGTTTTTTGCCGATTTTTGGGTTGGGTTCGGTGGTATTTGGGATTTTTTAAAAATTTTTTTTTTAGAGGAGAGAGGGCTTGGAAAGCTTGGAAAAAAAATTATGAAAATAATGAAAATGAAAATGAAAATGAAAAAATAAAAATAAAAATAAAAATAAAAATACAGATACAAATAAAAATACAAATACAAATACAAAATAAAAAAATAAAAATAAAAATACAAATACAAATTAAAAAATACAAATACAAATAAAAAATAAAAATAAAAATACAAATACAAAAAATAATAATAAAAATAAAAATACAGATACAAATAAAAATACAAATACAAAATCAAAAAATACAAATACAAATAAAAAATAAAAATACAAAATAAAATAAAAACAAAAACAAAAAATAAAAATATAAAAATAAAAATAGAAATAAAAATAAAAACGGGGAAATTTTAATTTTAAGAGGTTAAAAAAATCAAAAAGGGGGGAAATGGGAGAGGGATCAGGGAGGTAAAAATGGCCATTAAAATAATAAGTGATTAATAATAATTGTAATGGCGATAAAATGAGAGTGGGAATGGGAGTGGGAATAAAAGAAGAAGAAGATGGAGAAGAAGAAAATAATCAGAATAATAAGAATAATAAGAATAATATGAACATGAAGAATAAGGAGAAGGAGAAGAATAAACAGAAATACGAGGGTTAAGAAACAAAGATAATGAAACATTTTAAAATAAAACGAAAATGATAAAAGAAAATGGATAGAAAAGAAAAATTAAAAATAAAATAAAATAAAATAAAATAAAATAAAATAAATAAGTACGGTAAAATAAAGAAATAAAGAAATAAAAGCTAAGCAATACATAAAAAAAATCCATTGAAATAGAAAGAAAAACAGAAAGAAAAACAGAAAGAAAAACGGAAAGAAAAATGGAAAGAAAAATGGAAAGAAATGGGAAGAAAAATCTAAATAAATGGGAAGAAAAATCGAAATAAATGGAAAGAAAAATCGAAATAAAAATAGAAATAAAAATAGAAATAAATGGAAATAAAAATCGAAATAAATGGAAATAAAAACCGAAATAAATGGAAAGAAAAATTGAAATAAAAATAGAAATAAAAATCGAAATAAAAATCGAAATAAAAATAGATAAAAAATAGAAATAAAAATAGAAATAAATGGAAAGAAAAACCGAAATAAATGGAAAGAAAAATCGAAATAAAAATAGAAATAAAACCCGAAATAAACACAAACAACAACAACAAGAACTGAATTCCAAGCGGCTGCCGCTCCCCACCCCAGGCTCGGGGGGGGCGGGAATTCGGGGTGAACCCCAAGGAATCCCGGCTGCGGGGAGGAAATTCCCGATTTTTATTTTTTCTTTGGGTTTTATTTTATTTTATTTTATTTTATTTTATTTTATTTTATTTTATTTTATTTTATTTTATTTTATTTTATTTTATTTTATTTTATTTTATTTTATTTTATTTTTATTTTTAACCTCGGCGGCTGCGAAGGGAAACCCCGGCCCGGCCCAGGCCTGGCAACGACCGCCAGGAGGTTTTTTTTTTTTAAAAGCCAAGGGGAATTCCTATAAAAAGGTCAAATAAAACCCTGATGGAGAACAGGCCTGGAACGTCTTTATTCCGCACCGAAATTCCGGCTTTACACACGCGCACACACACAAAAATTCCCTTTTTTTTTTGGTTTTTTTTTTTTTTTTTTTGTCCGATTTTTTTCGTTATTATTCGCCTTTTTCGGGAATTTTTAAATTTATTTTCTCTTTTCTTCTTCGCCTCCCTTTTTTCTTTTTTTCCCGGAAAAACAGAATTCCCCCCACACCACCCTCCCCACCCCAAAAAAAACAACAAAAAAATTAGAAAAAAATCAGGATAAGAGATCAAAATTCCAGGGGATTTCTGTACAAAGCGTTGGAATTGGGAATTTTTTGGGGGGGGAATTTTGTCCCAAATTGGGAATTGGGGATGGGCAGAGATGATTTCTCTCGAGCTGCGGAGATTTGGGGTTTTTTTGGGTTTTTTGGGGGGGATATTTTTGGATTTTTTTGGGGGGGTTTGGTTTTTTGGGGGGGTTTGGTTTTTTGGGGGTTTTTTGGGGGGGAATTTTGTTCGAAATCCCAATTTGGGGATTGGGCAGGGATGGATTTCTCTCGAGATGAGGAGATTTGGGGTTTTTGGGGGGAATTTTGGGGTTTTTTGGGGGATTTTTTGGGGGGGTTTTGCCTCAAATCCCAATTTGGGGATTGGGCAGAGATGATTTCTCTCGAGATGAGGAGATTTGGGGTTTTGGGGGTTTTTGGGGGGATTTTTGGGGTTTTTTGGGGGGGAATTCTGTCCCAAATCCCAAATTGGGGATTGGGGATCCGCAGAGATGGATTTCTCTCGAGCTGCGGAGATTTGGGGTTTTTTGGGTTTTTTGGGGGGATTTTTTTTGATTTTTGGGGTTTTCTTTTTGCTTTTTTTAGGGGGGTTTTGCCTCAAATCCCAAATTGGGGATGGACAGGGATGGATTTCTCTCGAGCTGAGGAGATTTGGGTGTTTTTTGGGTTTTTTGGGATTTTTGGGGTTTTTTTTGGGATTTTTGGGGGGGGGAATTTTGTCCCAAATCCCAAACTGGGAATTGGACAGAGATTAATTTCTCTCGATCTGAGGAGATTTGGGGTTTATTGGGTTTTTTGGGGGGTTTTGGGGATATTTTGGGATTTTTTGGGGGGGAATTTTGTCCCAAATCCCAAATTGGGGATTGGACAGAGATGGATTTCTCTCGAGATGAGATTTGGGGGTTTTTGGGTTTTTTGGGGGGATTTTTTGGGGATTTTTTGGGGGGGTTTTGCCTCAAATCCCAAACTGGGGGTGGGCAGGGATGGATTTCTCTCGAGCTGTGGAAATTTGGGGTTTTTGGGGTTTTTTTGGGTTATTTTGAGGGGGAAATGCTCCTTTTTGGGGTGGGGGGATTTTTTGGGGGGAGTGAAACGCTCAGGGCCCCGCGGCCGAAGCGAAATTCCCGCGTAGAATGAAAAATAAAAATTACAATAATAATATTATAATATAATATTACATATATATATATAAACAAAAAAAAAGAGGAGAATCCCAACCTGTCCAGAGGGGAAAAAAGAAAAAATTAAATTAAGTCCGTGGAGTTCAAGTCTTTGAAGTGGGAAAAAGAAAAAAATAAATTCAGAAGGGGTGGGGGAAAAAATAAAATAAGATATAATAAAAATAAAAATAAAAATAAAAATAAAAATAAAAATAAAAATAAAAATAAAAATAAAAATAAAAATAAAAATAAAAATAAAAATAAAAATAAAAGTAAAAATAAAAGTAAAAATTAAAATTAAAATAAAAATATAAAATAAAAATATAAAATAAAAATTAAAATAAAAATATAAAATAAAGTGAAATAAAGTGAAATAAAATGAAATAAAATGAAATAAAATAAATAAATAAAATGAAATGAAATTAAAATAAATTAAAAGAAAATAAAATGGAATAAAAATGAAATTAAAGTAAAAAATTAAATTGAAATGAAATTAAATAAAATGAAATAAAATGAAATAAAAAAATAAAAAATAAAAAATAAAATAAATAAAATAAAATAAATAAAAAACCAAACAAAATAAAATGAAATAAAATAAAATAAATAAAATAAATAAAAAATGAAATTAAATGAAATAAAATAAAATAAAATATGAAATTAAATAAATGAAATGAAATAAAATAAAATAAAAAATAAAATAAAAAAACCAAAACAAAATAAAATAAAATAAAATTAAAAAATAAAATAAAAGTAAAATAAAAAAATAAAAAATAAAATAAAAATAAAATAAAATATAACAAAAAAACCAAAATAATTTAAATTAAAAAAATAAAATTAAAAAAAATAATAAAATAAAACAAAATAAATAAAGCAAAAGCAAAGCCAGCTCTCCAGCTCGGAGCTCTCCCCTTTCCCCGGGGCTCTCAGAGCAGGGGGTTCCCCGAGAAGAACTGCAGGCGGTCCCGGCTCAGCTTCTTCTCCTTCATGCGGCGGTTCTGGAACCAGATCTTCACCTGCCGGTCGCTCAGGTTCAGCATCCGCGACAGCTGCAGCCGCTTCTCCTTGTTGATGTAAACGTTGAAGAAGAACTCCCGCTCCAGCTCGCGGATCTGGAATTTGGAGTACGGGCAGCGCTTCTTCCGCGTCCTGGGGGCGCCTGCGAGAGGGGGGGGAATAATAAAGGGGAAATCGGGGGTCAGCGGGAGGGAAAGGGTTAATGGGGGGTTGAAAATAATAAAAATGAAAAATAAAAATTAAAATGAGAGTAAAAATAAAAATAAATATAAAAATGAAAATAAAAATGAAAATAAAAGTGAAAATAAAAATGAAAATAAAAATGAAAATTAAAAAAATGAAAATAAAAATGAAAATAAAAACGAAAATAAAAACGAAAATAAAAACGAAAATAAAAACGAAAATAAAAACGAAAATAAAAGTGAAAATAAAAAAATGAAAATAAAAGTAAAAATAAAAAGTAAAAATAAAAAATTAAAAATAAAAAATAAAAAATTAAAGATAAAAAAATAATAAAAAATAAAAATAAAAAATGTAAAAATACAAATAAAAAATACAAATAAAAGTACAAATAAAAGTACAAATAAAAATTAAAAAATTAAAAAACTAAAATAAAATTAAAAATAAAAATAAAATATAAAATATAAATAAAATATAAAAATATAAATAAAAGTAAAAGTAAAAATAAAAATAAAAATAAAAAAATAAAAAATTAAAATAAATGAAAGGGTGAGGAGGAATGTCCTGAAAGGGTTAACGGCCCTAAAAGGGCTGGGGAGGAAATGTCCTGAAATAATTAATGATTTTTTAATAAAAGGATGGGGAGCCAAAAGCCAAAAGCGGGGCGTTATCCTGAAAATAATTAATAATTCTGAAAGGGATGGGGAGCCTGAGAAGGGAGAAATCTCCTGAAATAATGAATTATTCTGAAAGGGATGGGGAACTTGAGAAGGGAAAAATAAATAATCCCGAGAAGAGATGGAGAACCCAAAAAGGAACAAATATCCCCAAAAAGGAATAAATATCCCAAAAAGGAACAAATATCCCCAAAAATGAACAAATATCCCAAAAAGGAATAAAGAATAGGTGAGTCCAAAAGGAATTATTTACCTCCCAAAGGAATAAATAACCCCAAAAATGAACAAATATCCCAAAAAGGAATAAAGAGTATGCGACCCCAAAAGGAATTATCAACCCTCAAAAGGAACAAATATCCCCAAATATGAACAAATATCCCAAAAAATGAGCAAATATCCCCAAAAGGAACAAATATCCCCAAAAATGAGCAAATACCCCCCCAAAAATGAACAAATATCCCAAAAGGAATAAAGAATAGGTGACCCCAAAAGGAATTAACAACCCCCAAAAGGAATAAATAACCCAAAAAATGAACAAATATCCCAAAAAGGAACAAATATCCCCAAAAATGAACAAATATCCCAAAAAGGAATTAAGAATAGGTGACCCCAAAAGGAATTATCAACCCACAAAAGGAATGAATATCCCCAAAATGAACAAATATCCCCAAAAAGGAATAAAGAATTGGTGACCCCAAAAGGAATTATTTACCCACCAAAGGAATAAATAACCCCAAAAAGGAATAAAGAGCACGCGACCCCAAAAGGAATTATCAACCCTCAAAAGGAACAAATATCCCCAAACATGAACAAATACCCCCCAAAATGAACAAATATCCCCAAAAGGAATAAAGAATAGGTGACCCCAAAAGAAATTATCAACCCCCAAAAGGGATAAATAACCCAAAAATGAACAAATATCCCAAAAAGGAACAAATATCCCCAAAAATGAACAGATATCCCAAAAAGGAATTAAGAATAGGTGACCCCAAAAGGAATTATCAACCCCCAAAAGGAATGAATTTCCCCAAAAACGAACAAATATCCCAAAAAGGAACAAATATCCCAAAAGGAATAAAGAATAGGTGACCCCAAAAGGAATTATCAACCTCCAAAAATGAACAAATATCCCAAAACATGAACAAATAACCCCAAAAATGAACAAATAACCCCAAAAAGGAATAAAGAATATGCGACCCCAAAAGGAATTATTTACCTCCCAAAATGAACAAATATCCCCAAAAATGAACAAGCACCCCCAACACGATTAAGTACCCCCAAAATCAGTAAGTGTCCCGAAGGCATAAACACCCCAAAATAGGAATAAACACCCAAAAAAGGAATGAATATCCCCCAAAGGAATAAAGAATGTGTGACCCCAAAAGGAATTATTAACCCCCCAAAAGGAACAAATATCCCCAAAAATGAACAAGCACCCCCAACACGAATAAGTACCCCCAAAATCAATGTGTCCCGAAGGAACCCCCCAAAAAAGGAATAAACACCCCCCCAAAAAAGGAATAAACATCCAAAAAATGAACAAATACTCCAGAAATGAATAATTATCCTCAAAACGGGTAAGTACCCCAAAACCGAATAAGTGTCCCGAAGGAATAAACACCCCAAAAAAGGAATAAACACCCCAAAATGGAATAAATACCCCAAAAAAGGAATAAATACCCCCCAAAGGAATAAACACCCCAAAAAAAGGAATAAACACCCCAAAAAAGGAATAAACATCCCAAAAATGAATAAATACCTCCAAAAAAAGGAATAAACACCACCCCAAAGGAATAAACATCCCCCCAAAAAAGGAATACCCCCCAATAAAAGGAATAAACACCCCAAAAATGAATTAAATACCTCAAAAAAAGGAATAAATACCTCAAAAAATTAAAATCAAATTAAAATAAATTAAAATAAAATAAAGTAAAAATAAAATAAAATAAAATAAAATAAAAAACAAAAATAAATAAAATAAAATAAAATAAAATAAAATAAAATAAAATAAAATAAAATAAAATAAAATAAAATCCAACACCAAACCGGCGGTGGGAGCGGCTGGAAAAGGGGGATTCTCGGGAGGGCCGCGGACCCCCCCGAGCGCCGCCCAAGGGGATTCGGGAGGGGTTTTTCCCCCACCCCGAGCAGGGATTAAGGCGGATTTTGGGGGATTTTTGGGGGGGAAAGAGCCGGGTTTGGGGTGGGTTTGAGGGGAGGGGAGGGGAGCGGAGGGGGATCAAAGGCCGAGCGAGCAGAGCCGCGGTTCCGCAGGAGGTTTCGATTAAATCCCAGCCCCGCCACACACGCGAGGGGAGGGAAAAAAAAAAATATTCGGGATTTGGGAGGCTCGGGAAGTCAAATATCAACCCCCTCCCCCCCAAAAAATAATTTAAAAAAATTTTAAAAATTCCCGATATCGACCCAAAAGCGGCCCGGGGTCAAACATCACTCCCCCCCTCCCAAAAAAATAATAATAATAATAAAAAAATAAATCCCTGAAATCTCCCCAAAAGCGGCCCGGGGTCAAACATCACCCCCCTCCCCCCCAAAAAAAATTTAAAAATTTTAAAAAATATATTAAAAACCCTCGAAATCTCCCCAAAAGCGGCTCGGGGTCAAACATCCCCCCCCCCTCCCCAAAAAAATAATTAAAAAAAAATTTAAAAAATACATTAAAAATCCTCGAAATCTCCCCAAAAGCAGCTCGGGGTCAAACAGCACCCCCCCTCCCCCCCAAAAATAATAATAATAAAAAATAAATCCCCGAAATCGCCCCAAAAGCGGCCCGGGGTCAAACATCACCCCCTCCCCCAAAAAGTAATAAAAATAAATTTTAAAAAAAATTCAAAATCCCCGAAATCACCCCAAAAGCAGCCCGGGGTCAAACATCACCCCCCTCTCCCAAAAAAAATAATAAAAAAAAATTTAAAAAAATTAAAAGTCCCCGGATTCATCCCAAAAGCGGCCCGGGGTCGAACATCACCCCCCCTCCCCCCAAAAATAATAATAAAAAATTTAAAAAAATATAAAAAATCCCCGAAATCGCCCCAAAAGCGGCCCGGGGTCAAACATCACCCCCCCTCCCCCAAAAAAATAATAAAAAAAACCAACCAAAAAGTGCCCGAAATCGCCCCAAAAGCGGCCCGGGGTTGTCGGGGTTCTGGGGCTCGTGGGTGGGCGGGGGAGGGAGGGAAAATAAAATAGAAAAAACAAATAAAATAGAAAAGAAATAGATGATGAAAACATTGGAATAGGATAAAGTGAAAGGGAATAAAATAGGAAAAAAATGGAATGAAACGGAAAAACCCGGAATGAAATAGAATAAAACGGATTGAAATTAAATAGAGCGAAATAAAACAGGATAAAATAGAAAAAACAGATTAAAATAAAATAGAGCGAAATAAAATAGAATAAAATAGAATAAAATAGAATAAAATCGAACAAAATAGAATAAAATAGATGAAAATAAAGATAAAAATATCAAATAAAAATAAAAAATCAAAATATAAAATAAAACAAAATGAAATAGAATAAAATAAAAATATAAATATAAAATAAAATGAAATAAAATATAAAATAAAAATATAATATAAAATAAAATAAAAATATAAAATAAAAATATAAAATAAAATAAAGTTTAAATCCACTTCCGAGCGGGTTCGGGGAACCCGGGGAATCCTCTCCCGACACTTTTGGCTGGCGAGGGCCAAAAACCCCGGAAAAAAAATTCTCCTTTTCTCCCCCCCGCTCAGTCCCGCCGCTTCCTCCCTCAGCCCCGCGCCCGCCCGGCGGACAGCGGGCTCGCCAGAGAGTTTTAATTAAAAAATAATTAAGAGAAGCGCCCAGCAAAAAAAAAAAAAAAAAAAAAAAAAAAAAAAGAAAAAAAAAGCGCGGGGGAAGCTCGGGCAGGCCCGGCGCGTTCTGCCCAATTGCCTTTTACCCTCGGCAACCCCGAGCCCTTTAAAACGCCCGTGTAAGTTCATGATCAAAGTTAATATTTGTCACTCGGCCGCGCTTTTAAAATTTCACAGACTCCGCCGAGAGAGAGAGAGAGAGCGAGCTTAACATCTCCATTTTACATTTATTTGGGTTTGGGCTCGGTGGTTTTTTTTTGGTTTTTTTTTTTGTTCTCCCGGCTCTTTTATTTTTTTTTTTTTTTCGCCCTCGTAAAAACGAGGGGAGAGAAGAAGAAAGCGCTTCGGAGCTCCCAATAAAAATCCCGGGCGCGCTTATAAAACCGAGCACATAAAAATAAAATAAAAAAATAAAAAAAAATAAAATAAAAGAGAGGCTCGAGCCGGCCAAGCTCGGCCGGGCTGGGGGTCCCGCAGTCCCGCGTTCAACCCGGCTCTACCTACTCTGAGCCCCGCTCTTGGAGCTTTCCTTGGCTCCCGACGACGAGGACGCCGAGGCCGAGCCGGGGTTGGCGTTCTCCTCCTCCTCCTCTCCTTCCTCCTCCTCCTCCTCCTCCTGCGCGTTGCCCTCCGCGCCTCCTCCGCCGCCGCCTCCTCCGCCGCTCTTGGCCTCGTCCCCTTTGCCGCAGAGCGCGGGGCTCTCGAAGAAGCGATCGAAACCCTGCGGCAGCACCGAGTTCTTGCCCACGGCCGGGTAAAAACCCGAAGGCGGCGGCGGCACCGGCGGCACCGGAGCGGCGGCAGCAGCAGCAGCGGGGTGCTGGTGGTGATGATGATGATGATGATGGTGGTGGTGGTAACCCTCGTTCTTCAGCAGCATCTCGGCGGCCGGCGGGATGCACTCGCGGTGGTGCAGCAGCTCCTCGGCGGAGTAGCAGGCCGCGTAATTCCCGCGCGGGTGCCATTTCCCCGCGGGCTCCAGCGCGTAGGGCACCTCGCGGGGCGCCGCCACCTGCGCCAGGTTGGCGGGGTAGGGGTAGGAGAGCTGGCGCGCCGGGCCGAAGGAGGGCACGGAGGGGAACTCGGGCACGTAGTAGGTGGTGCAGCTGGGCAGGTAGAGGTTGGAGGCGCAGCCCCCGCCGCGCTCCGCGAAGTCGCTTCCTCCGCCGCCGCCTCCTCCTCCGCCGGTTCCGCCGCCGCCGCCTCCTCCGGCTCCGCCGCCGCGCTCCTTGCGCGGCTGCGAGGAGCAGAAGTTGCCCAGGTTGACCGAGTTGAACATCCTCGGGGGGGTGTTGTGTTCTGGAGCGGGGTGGTTTTGTTGTTTTTTTGGGGACCGGGGCTTTTTTTTGCGGTGGGGTTTTGTGTTATATATATAATTTTTATATATATATATATGTATATATATATACGCGCGTGTGTGTGTGTGTGTGCGTGTGTAAAGCCGCGCGCGCGCTGCTCTCGGGGTTGAGGGTTCTTTATTTTTTTTTTCTTTTTTTTTTCGCGCTTCCCTCTCTCTTTTTAAAAAAAAAAAAAAAAAAAGGGGGTGGGGGGGGAGAAGAGAAGAGGAGGGAAGAAGAAGAGGAGGAGGAGGAGGAGGAGGAGGAGGAGGAAGGAGGGTGGGATGGGGGGGGAAAGCCGAAGCGAGGAGGGTGGGAAAAGGCCGGTCAAAAAAAAAAAAAAAAAAAAAAAAAAAAAATTAAATAATTTTTTTTTTTTTGGGGTGGGGGGGAGAGGCGAAGATGACGCGGGCTCCGTCTCAGCCGCTGGGGCGAGCGCGCCACGTGATCCCAAAGTAGAAAAATTGTCATTTTATCGGCCGGGACCGCCGGAGGAGGGGTGGCCGCACTTAGGTAAGAGCGCCGGGGCTTTCCCACCCATTGGTTTGCGGCTCCGCGGCTGAAAACAAAACAAAACAAAAACAGAAAAAAAAAATCATCCCGATTTGGGGCCATTTCCCAGCCCGCAGCCCCCTCCTCTGCCTCGCCCGCTCCCCTCCGCGCTGCCCCGCGCAGCGCCCGCCCGGGCACCGGGGCCGCTTTTTCCCCTTTTTCCCCTTTTCTTGCGCTTTTCCCCCCTCTCTTCTCGCTCGTTTTCTTTGCCTTCCAAATTTTTCTTCTTTTTTTCCCCCTCTTTCCCCTTTTCTTGTTCTTTCTACTTCTCTCTTCTTCCCTCCTTTCCGGCTCTTTTTCATTTCCTTCCCATTTTTTTCTCTTTTTTTTCTTCCTCTTTCCCCTTTTCCTGTTCTTTTTACTTCTCTTTCTTCCTCCCTTCTGGCACTTTTTAATTTCCTTCCCATTTTTTCTCTCTCTTTTTTTTTCCTCTTTCCCCTTTTCTTGTTCTTTTTTCTCTCTTCCCCCCTTCTGGCTCTTTTTCTTTTCCTTCCCATTTCTCTCTCTCTTTTTTTCCTCTTTCCCCTTTTCTTGTTCTTTTTACTTCTCTTCTTCCCCCCTTCTGGCACTTTTTAATTTCCTTCCCCTTTTTTCTCTTTTTTTTTTCCTCTTTCCCCTTTTCTTGCTCTTTTTTTCCCCTCTCTTCTCGCTCGTTTTCTTTGCCTTCCAAATTTTTCTTCTTTTTTTTTCTTCCCCTCTTTCCCCTTTTCTTGCTCTTTTTCCCCCTCTCTTCTCGCTCGTTTTCTTTGCCTTCCAAAATTTTTTTCCCCCTCTTTCCCCTTTTCTTGCTCTTTTTACATCTCTCTTCCCCCCCTTTTGCCTCATTTTCATTTCCTCCCCATTTTTCTCTTTTTTTCCCCCTTTTTCCCCTTTTCTCGCTCTTTTTCTCTTCTCCCCACCCCTCTCTTCTCTCTCCCTTGCTTTTCCTTCCCATTTTTTTTTCTTGTTTTATTTTCTCCCCTTCTCGCTCCTTTTTTTCTTCCCTCTCTCCCCTCTCCTCTCTCTTCTTCTTTCTCTCCCCGTTTTTCTCGTTTCCATTTCCCTTTTCCCCCTTTCCTGCTCTTTTTTTTCCCCCCTCTCCTCCTCTCTTCTCGCTCTTTTTCTCCCAATTTCATTATTTTTGATTTCTCCCTCTTTCCCCTCTTCTTGCTTTTTCTTTTCCTTTCCTTTTCTCCCCTCTTTCCCCTTTTCTTGTTCTTTTCCCCTTCTTCCCCTTTTCTTTCCTTCCCCCCTTTTTTCCTCTTTTTTCCCCTTTTTTTCCCCTTTTTTCCCCTTTTTTCCTCTTTTTTTCCCCTTTTTTCCCCTTTTTTCCTCTTTTTTCCCCTTTTTTTCCCCTTTTTTCCTCTTTTTTCCCCTTTTTTTCCTCCTTTTTTCCTCCTTTTTTCCTTTCTCTCCCTTTTCTTGCTCCTTTTCTCCCTTTTTTTTCTCCCTCCTCTCTCTTTTTTTTATCCTTCCCCTCTAATTTCCTTTTCCCCCTTTTCCCCTTTTCCATTTTTCCTTTTTCTTTTCCCTTTTTTCCCTCCCCCTTTCCCTTCCTTTTTATTTCTTCCTTTTCCCCTCATTTTTTTCCTTTTTCTTCTCCTTTTCCCCTTTTCTTTTATTTTTCCCACTCCTTTTTCCTTTTTTTTTTTTTTTCCTTTTTTCCTCCCCCTTCCAAAAACCGGGAAAATCCCTTTATTTTATATTTTTTTAATCAATATTTTAATTCCTCTGATTATTTTAATTTATTATTCCTGCCGTTCCCATCCCTGCAACAGCTTCGGGAATTTTATTTTTTTTTTTTTTCCCCTCCAATAAACGCGAAATTCAGAGAAATTCCAAATCCCTCCCGGCCGGGGGAATTAGCGCTAATTAACAAGCCCCTAACAAACGCTAATTACTCCTTCTCCACGTGCTTTTTATGGGAATTAAAAAAAAATAAAATAAATAAATGGAATTCCCAGCTCGGCAGCGCGTGAAGTTTCCTCAACTTTAAACCCCGAGCAGGCCCGGGATGCTTTAATTCATTTTTAAAATTAATTTATTATTATTATTATTATTATTATTATTATTAATGAAAATTTAAACCTTTTATTTTTTGGGGAAATTTTAAAATTTTAATGAATTTTTTTAAAAATGATTTTTTTAAAATGAGTTTTTAAATGAGGTTTTTCCAAGATTTTCTCTTTTTTTTATGAGGTTTTTCAATGATTTTCCTTTTTTAAAAATGAGGTTTTTCAATGAATTTTGAGGCGGAATTCGCGGTTTCTCCAGGAAAAAAAATAAAAAAATTAAAAAATTAATAAAGGAATTCAATCTCTGCCTGTTCAATATTCCAAACTCATCCCTCGCGATGTTTATTCCCGGTGTTTTGAATAATTGAATATTTCCTGCGCGGCTTTGTGGGGTTTTCGTTGATCCCGCGAATTCGAAAATAAACAGGGAAAAAAAAATTAATAATAATAATAATAATAATTAAAAAAAAAAAAAGGAAAAATATTCTGATTAAAGTCGTTTGAATCCTCCCTGACCCCCGTCCCGCTGGGATTTATCCCCAAAAAAATCGAGATTTTGGGGAGGGTTGGCCTCAGAATTGACCAATTTTAATTAAAAAATAATTTTAAAAAAGGGTTAAAAAATAAAATTTCCACAGTGATGGGGAAAGAGGCGCACCTGGAAAAAAAAAAACGAATTCCTGCGGGATCCCGGAGCAGCGAAATTCCCTGAAATAATTTGGGAAGAAATAAATAAATCGGGATTTTTTGGGGAATTCTGAGGCGGGGAAACTTCCCCCGTCTCCTGCTGAGGAAAAATAAAAAATAAATAAAATTTCGGGTTTTTTTTATTTTTTAATTTAATTTTCTGGAGGTGTTTATTTTGATTTTTGGGGTGGTTTTTTGCCCTCATCCTTTTTTTTTTTAATTATTATTATTATTATTTCCAAGATAATTTTCGCCTCCCGTTCTCAGTTTTGAACGCCCCGGCAAGGGGGGGAAAAATAATAAAAAGTATCAAAAAAAGTAATTTTTAAATGGAATTTTGAGTAAAAAAAAAGTGGAATTGGGCAGGGATTTATCCCGGCTTGGGGTTTGTTCGGAGTGGGATGAAAAATCCCCAAAAAAAACCGGGAGAGAGGAGAGGGTTTTGTCCAAAATTGGGGAGAAAAAAGGAAATTTCAGGAGCGGGAAAAGCCTCGGCGGCCGCCGCGGTGGCCGAGACAAAACATCAACAGAAAAATAACAAAAAATGAGAATTTCACCCCAAAACGGCCCGGAGTTCACCCCCAAATAACAAACGCGCCCCAAAAAAATCAGAATTTCACCCCAAAGAATCGGAATTTCGGCCGCAAATTCACCCCAATTGCGGCCCGAAGAAAACTCCAGCCCAAATAATCGGAATTTCGCCCCCAAATCCCCCGAATTTCACCCCAAAATATCAAACCCGCCCCAAACGATCGGAATTTTACCGCAAATAATCGGAATTTTACCACAAATAACCAGAATTTCGTCCCCAAATCTCCAGAATTTCACCCCAAAATACCGAATTCCACCCCAAATAATCAGAATTTCGTCCCCAAATCCCCAGTTTTCACCCCAAAATACCAAATCCGCCCCAAACGATGGGAATTTTACCCCAAATAATCGGAATTTTACCACAAAGAATCAGAATTTCGTCCCCAAATCCCCCGAATTTCACCCCAAAATACCAAATTCCACCCCAAATAATCAGAATTTCACCCCAAATAATCAGAATTTCGTCCCCAAATCCCCCGAATTTCGCCCCAAAATATCAAACCCGCCCCACAAGGGAATTCCCGGCCGGCTCCTCCAGGGCTCTCCCCACTTTAATTCCATTTATTTCGCTCCCATCCATTGATTTTTTTTTTTTAAATTTTTTTTTCCAAGGGGAGTTGCCGAATTCCTGGGAAAAAAAGAAAAATAAAAGTGGGAAAACTTGGGAAGAAAAAAACCTCTCCTGGAGCAGCGGGGGTGTATTTTCAATAAAATATATTAAATTATATTAAATTATATTAAATTATATTAAAAATAAATAAAAATATCCCGAATTTCCGCAGCAATGCCGAGGGAAATGGGGTTAAAGTTGATTTTCCCGAGGAGAAAAAAATGAAATAAAAAATGAAATCCAGGGAATTCCGGCAGCGCTTCCTAAACTCCTGGAATTTGGGGTGGGTTTGGTTTTTTTTGGTTTTTTTTTTTTTTTTTTTTTCGGGAGGGATTTCTTTGGGAATTCTCGGAGTTCGCGCGCTCCTCACTCGCAGCTTCCCAGCCCCAAAAATTCCCAGGAATTTCGGGATTTCCCCTCCCTTTGCCTTTGTCCTCCCCATTCCCATAAAATCTTTTTTTTTTTTCCTCTTTTTCTTTTTGGAGAAGGGATCGGGGCGGGCTGAAAACACAAATAAACATCCCAGGATTTTTATATATATTTTTTATTATTATTATTATTTTCCGCCCCGAAATATCCCAATAAAAACCCAAATAAAACCCGAAATAAAACCAAATAAAAAGAACAAAACACAAACCGCGAGCCCAAACGGGGACATTTTTTTTTCCTTGTTCCCAATCCACTTTTTAAAAACTTTTATTTTATTTTATATTTTATTTTATTTTATATTTTATTTTATATTTTATATTTTATTTTATATTTTATTTTATTTTATTTTGTTGTATTTAATTTAATTTCATTTCATTTCATTTCATTTTTCTTTATTTTTCATTTTATTTTCTTCATTTTTAATTTTTTATTTTTTTCTGTTTCTATTTTTTGAAACTTCTGCTTTTGTTTCTATTCTTCCGTTTATTATTGTTGTTGTTATTTTATTTTATTTGTTTTGGTTTGTTTTATATTTTATTTTATATTTTATTTTATTTTATGTTTTATTTTACTTTATTATTTTATATTTTGTATTTTATATTTTATATTTTATATTTTATATTTTATATTTTATATTTTATATTTTATATTTTATTTTATATATTTTATTTTATTTTCTATTTTATTTTATTATATTTTCTATTTTTTTTATTTTCTATTTTATTTTATTTTTATTTTTTATGGCGTTTTGGGGGCAAAACTTTTAATTAAAGTGTCAGCGCTGCTTTAAGCGGGGTTTTTATGGAGCGATATTAATCCCCAACTCGGAACTAACGATCTGCAGGGAATTTTTTATGAGCGGAATTATTATTTTATTTTATTTTATTTTATTTTATTTTATTTTATTTTATTTTATTTTATTTTATTTTATTTTATTTTATTTTATTTTTAAACCTCTCCCTCCTCTCCGCTTCCCCTCCGTGGAGAATCTCCCTCCAAAATGGGTAAAAAATCCGATTTTTTGGGGATTTTTAGACCCCGCGGAAAGCTCCGAGCGCGGCTTTTGGAATCCGAGGGGGGAATTCGAGCTCGTCCTAAAATCCCGGAACCCCAAAAAAATCCGAAAACCCCCCAAAAATTCCGAAACCCCTAAAAAATCCCGAAACCCCCCAAAAAATCCCAAAAATGGGAGCGAAGCCCCTTGGGAGTGGCGGGAACTGATGGGTTTGGGGGGAAAATGGGATTTTTTGGGGTTTTAAAGCCGGGTTTTGGGGGGAAAATGGGATTTTTTTGGTCTTTTGGGCGTGCAAAAAGGGATTTTTTGGGTTTTAACGCCGGGTTTGGGGGAAAAATGGGATTTTTGGGGGGGGTTTAACGCCGGGTTTTGGGGGGGGGAAGGGATTTTTGGGGTTTTAACGCCGGGTTTGGGAGAAAAAATGGGATTTTTTGGGGGTTTTAACGCCGGGTTTTGGGGGGAAAAATGGGATTTTTTGGGGGTTTTAACGCCGGGTTTGGGAGGAAAAATGGGATTTTTTTGGGTTTTAAAGCCGTGTTTTGGGGGGAAAAATGGGATTTTTGGGGTTTCAAAGCCGGGTTTGGGTTTTTAAAGGCGGGTTTCGGGTTCGAAACCGAGTTTTGGGGGTTCTGGAGCCGGGTTTTGGGGTGCAAAGAGGGGTTTTGGGGTTTTTTTTCAGCCGGGTCGGGGGAGTTTTGAGGATGGGTTTGGGGAGGGGAATTTTCCAGCCGGGTTTGGGGGTTTTAAAGGCGAGTTTGGGGTTTTCAAGCCGGGCTTTGGGGTGCAAAAAAGGGATTTTTTGGGGGGGAGGTTTGAAGGCAGGTTTGGGATTTTAAAGCCGGGTTTGGGGTTTGAAGCCGGGTTTAGGATTTTCAAGGCAGATTTGGGATTTTCAGGCAGATTTGGGGGTTTTTAAAGCGAGTTTGGGGGTTTTCAAGACGGGTTTGGGGTTTTAAACCCGGGTTTGGGGGTTTTGAAGGCAGATTTTGGGGTTTTGAAGGCAGATTTTGGCTTTAAAGCCGGGCTTGGGATTTTGAAGCTGGGTTTGGGGGTTTTAAAGGCGAGTTCGGAGTTTGAAGCCGAGTTTTGGCTTTGAAGTCGGGTTTGGGGGATTTTGAAGCCGGGTTTGGGATTTTAAAGCCGGGCTGGGGGATTCTGAAGGCAGATTTGGGGGTTTTAAAGGCGAGTTTGGGGATTTTGAAGCCGGGCTTGGGGATTTAAAAGCAGAGTTTGGGTTTTTAAAGCCGAGTTTGGGGGGTTTTAAAGCCGGGTTTGGGATTTAAAAGGCGGGTTTGGGGTTTGAAGCCGGGTTCGGGATTTTAAGGCCGGGTTTGGGGGGTTTTAAAGGCAGATTTTGGGGTTTTAAAGGCGGGTTCGGGGGGTTTTAAAGGCAGATTTTGGGGTTTTAAAGGCGGGTTCGGGGGGTTTTAAAGGCAGATTTTGGGGTTTTAAAGGCGGGTTCGGGGGTTTTGAAGCCGAGTTTGGGATTTTAAAGCCGGGCTTTGGGTTTGAAGCCGGGTTTGGGGTTTGAAGCCGGATTCTGGGATTTTAAAGCCAAGTTTGGGATTTAAAAGCCGCGCTTCGGGGATTTTAAGGCCGGGTTTGGGGGGTTTTGAAGGCAGATTTTGGGGATTTTAAAGGCAGATTTTGGGGTTTTAAAGCCGGGCTTGGGATTTTAAAGCCGGGCTTGGGGGGTTTTGAAAGGAGATTTGGGGGGTTTTGAAGCCGGGTTTGGGATTTTAAAGTCGGGTTTGGGGGGTTTTGAAAGGAGATTTGGGGGTTTTAAAGCCGGGTTTGGGATTTTAAAGCCGGGCTTAAGGCGGGGATTTGGCCGCTTCCTGGCGGGCCCCCAGCACTTGAATTTGACCACCAGAAGTGACCGCAATAAACCGGGGATGGGGCCGGCGGCTCCGATTCCTGGAGGAGAAAAAAAAAAACCCAAAACCCACAAAAAACCCCAACAAAAACAACAAAACCCGAGAAAGAAAGGAAAGCAGGAAAAATAAACCCCCCAGGCAATAAAATTTAAGCACCGGGAGCGGTTTAATCCCGGCTTTTCCAGCCCAAAATCCATTCCCGGCCTGAGGAAAAAAAAAGTAAAAAAATAAAAAAATAAAAATAAAAGGCAGGAAAAGCCGCGCTGGTGGGAATAAAGGGAATAAAGATCCGGGGGAGTCGGGAAAAGAGAAGAAAATCGGATTTTTTTTGGCCGGGGTTGAAAGGTTTGAGTGGAGAAAATGAAATTTCCTCGATCGGGAGATTTTTTTAAATTTTTTTTCTCCCCGTTTTTTGGGGGATTTTTCGGGATGGAAAAGGAGGAGCGGCCGCCGCAATTGAAAATGGAAATATAAAAAAAATTTATATTTTTTTTTTCTCCCCATCCTCACAATCGGGCGCTTCTCCCCTTGACAAATTCACGCGGAATTCCCTTTTTTTTTAAATTATTTTTATTTCTCCATCCCCAAATTCCCACCCCCGCCCAAAAAAAAAGAAAAAAAAATCCCAAACCGGACGGAAATTCCCCCAAAATTCCAGCCCCGCTTTGATCCCCGACAAAGCGCCAGCAATTCCCGCTATTTTATTTTATTTTATTTTATTTTGTTTTATTTTATTTTATTTTTTTTTATTATTTTATTTTACTTTATTTCACTTTATTTATTTTATTTTATTTATTTCATTTCATTTTACTTTATTTTATTTTATTATATTATTTTACTTTATTTTACTTTATTTTACTTTATTTTACTTTATTTTATTTCACTTTATTTTATTTTATTTTATTATTTTATTTTACTTTATTTTACTTTATTTCATTTCATTTCATTTCATTTCATTTTTTAAAAAGCCGCGCTTTTTTAGCACCAAAAATAATAATGTAACAAAAGCCCCAAAGATTCGGGATTTGGGGATTTTGAATATTTGTTTTTTTTTCCCAAAAAACCCCAAAAGTTGGCTCAGAAACATCCGAGGTTTATTTGGATTTCGGTTAAGCCCGGACTTGAACTTTTCCCAATAAATCCTCTTTGGTTTTCTTTGTTTTATTTCCTTTTTCCTCCTCTTCTTCCCTCCAAGAAAATTTTATTTTATTTTATATTTTTATTTATTTTATTTTATTTTATTTTATTTTATTTTATTTTATTTTTTAATATTTTATTTTATTTTATTTTGTTATTCTATTTTATTTTATTTTACTTTGTTATTTTATTTTATTTTATTTTATTTTATTTCATTTCATTTCATTTCATTTCATTTCATTTTTTGCCCCGAGCCGGAGTTAAATAAATTTTTTTCAGCCCGAACTTCGCCTCAAGGAGTTTTTTTTGTTTTGGGAGAAAGGATTTCTTTGTCGTGGTTCGCGTGGGGAGGGAAAAAAATATTTTTAAAATGGTATTTAAGGGAGTTTAAAGGGCAAAAAAAATTTTTAAATGGTGTTTAAAGGAGTTTAAAGGGCAAAAAAACATATTTAAAATGGTATTTAAGGGAGTTAAAAGGGCAAAAAAACCTATTTTAAATGGTGTTTAAGAGAGTTTAAAGGACAAAAAATATATTAAAAATGGTATTTAAGGGTGTTGAAAAGGGAAAAAAGATTAAAAATTGTATTTCGTGGAGTTTAAAGGGCAAAAAAAATATTTTAAAATGGTGTTTAAGGGAGTTAAAAGGGCAAAAAAAACAACGCGGAACAATTCCTCTCGGCCCGGAGCTCATTCCCGGACTTCCAACCGGAATTCCCGGTTTTTCCCACCATTTATTCCCATTTTCCCACCGCTTATTCTCGTATTTCCGCCACTGCTTAGCAGGTTTTCAATATTTATTCCCACTTTTTCAATATTTATTCAATATTTTTCAATATTTATTCCCACTTTTCCACCATTTATTCCCATTTTCCCACCATCCTTCCCGCTTTCTCAGTATTTATTCCCATTTTTTTCCATGTTTATCCCCCGTTTTCCACCCTCATTCCCGATTTTTTCCCACATTTATTCGCCGGTTTTCAATATTTATTCCCAGTTTTCCACCATTTTTTCCCGGTTTTCCACCTTTTTTTCGTCCTCATTTCATTTTTTTCCGCCCTTTATCCCCATTTTTTCACTTTTGTTCTCATCCCCCGCCTCCAACCTCGATCGCCCGCCACTTTCCCGCCCTTTATTCCCATTTTTCCCCATTTTTTCTCCATTTTTCCCCCATTTTTTCTCCATTTTCCCCATTTTTTCCCCATTTTTTCCCCATTTTTTCCCCATTTTCCCCCATTTTTTTCTCATTTTCCCGCATCCGAGGCCTCGGCAATCCCCAATTCCAGCTCGTTCCCGTTTTTAATCGACTTTATTCCCATTTTCCCACCCTTTATTCCATTTTTTTACCATTTTCCCCCATTTCTCACCCTTTATTCCATATTTTTTCCAATTTTTCCCCATTTTTTCCCATTTTCCCCCAATTTTTCCCCATTTCCCACCCTTTATTCCATTTTTTTCACCATTTCCCCCACTTTATTCCCTTTTTTACCATTTTCCCCATTTCCCCCATTTTTTCCCCATTTCCCCCATTTTTTCCCCATTTCCCACCCTTTATTCCATATTTTTTCCCATTTTTCCCCATTTTCCACCATTTCCCACCCTTTATTCAATTTTTACACCATTTTTCCCCATTTCCCACCCTTTATTTCGGTTTTTTTTTTCCCCATTTCCCCCATTTCTCCCCATTTCCCACCCTTTGTTTCAGTTTTTTTCCCATTTTCCCTTTTTTCCCCCCCATTTCTCCACATTTCCCAACCTTTATTCCAATTTTCCCCATTTTCCCCCATTTCCCACCCTTTATTCCAATTTTTTTCCTATTTTCCCCAATTTCCACCCATTTCCCACGCTTTATTCCATATTTTTTCACCATTTCCCCCCATTTTTCTTCATTTCCCACCCTTTATTTTGGTTTTTTTCCCCATTTATCCCCATTTTCCACCCTTTATTCCAATTTTTTCCCCATTTTCCACCATTTTCCCACCCTTTATTCCAATTTTTTTCACCATTTTCCCCATTTTCCCCCATTTTTCCCCATTTCCCACCCTTTATTCCCATTTTTCCCCCCATTTTCCCCATTTTCCCCCATCCCAGGCTGGAATTCCCGATCCCACCTCATTCCCGTTTTTTTATGATTTTATTCCCCCCCCCCTACCCCGCTCCTAAAAGTGAATTTTTTTGGGAATTCTGCTCCAATTCCCAGGAAATTCTGAAAAAAAAAAAAAAAAAAACCAACCAAAAACCTTGGGAAAAATCCCGATTTCTTTTATTTTTCCAGCGATTCCGCGGGAAATCTTCGGCAGCGCCGCTAAAATTGGGGAGAAAAAGGGAAAAAACGGGAATTGGGGTGGAAAAAATGCGATTTTAAATTTTTTTTTTTAATTGTGGGATCCCCAATTCTGGGCAGAACGGCCCCAAAATGAAAATTCGGGAATAAAATGCGGGAATTTCCTCTTTAATCCCGAAAATCCTCGGGAAATCGCTCCCAAAAATTCCAATTTTTATTGGGTTTTATATTTTTAATTTTTTTTTTCTCAATAATTTGGGTTTTTTTCGCTTTTTTCCCTTTTTCCCTCGATCCCAAAATTGAGGTTTTTTTGTGGATAAACTCCCGGAATTTGGGATTTTCCCCTCAATAAACGGGAAGAAAAACGACCGCAAATAATTTTAAAATAAAATATAAAATTTAAAATTTTATTTCTTCTCTTCCCCCTTTCATCTCATTAAAAATGGGGAAAAAAATCCTCTTTTTTTTTTCTTCTTTTTCTTTTTTTAATTTTCCCTTTTTTTTCTCCCCTCCTCTCTTTTCCTTCTTTTTTTCTCTCAATTTTTTAATTAAAAAACCCAAAAAAAGTGAATTTCTACCCCGAGCACCTCCGTAAAAAACCCGAAACTCGTCGTTTTCACCCAAAAATTCACATTTTATTCCGTTTTTGGCTGATTTCTCCCCCATCCCTCTAAAATCCCTGAAATATCTGGAATTTTGGGGAGAATTTCGGCAAAATCGGGGGTTTTGCTCGGATTTTTGGGTGAAAATCGGGGGGAAATCGGGATTTTTGGGGGCGGGAATTGGAGTTTTTTGGGGTTTTTTCCGTTTTTTTGGTGCCGAGGAGGGAAACAAAGGGAAAAAAAATAAATAACAAAAAAAAAGGGGAAAACCGCCCCAAAAAAGAAAAATAAATACAAAACCCTCAAAATAAAATAAAAAAAGCAAAATTTTAAAAGTAAAATCCATCACGAAAATTTAAAAAAGGAAGTAAATAATTAAAAATGAAAATAATAATAATAATAATACTAAAAAAAGAGAGGAATTATTTAAAAAATAAATAATGAAAGAATTGGAGCCATCGTTTAAAAAATAAAATTAAGATTAAATAAAAATTGAATTGAATTAAAATTAAATCTAAAAAATTAAATAAAATATAATAATATATTTATGTTGTATATATTATAAATTATAAATTATATAGATTATATCGATTATATGTATTAATTATAAATTATAAATTTAAAATGATAAATGATAAATTATAAATGATAAAATAAAATAAAATAATTAAAATAAAATAATTAAAAAGAAAAAATAAAATAAAATTTTAAAAATTAAAATTAAATTAAATTAAAATAAAATAAAATAAAATAAAATAAAATAAAATAATTAAAAGCCGAAAGAAAGAAACCCAGAAAAAAAAACCCAAAAAAATCCTCCAAAAAAAGAGCAAAAAATTCCCCTTCAAAAATAAAAATTTTGGGGGCAAAACCTCCCCCCACATTCCCCTCCCGGCCGAGTTTTGTCCCGATCCTTTCGGTTTTTTGGGGGAAATTTTGGGATTTTTAAAGGAAATTTTTTTCCCATTTTTTTCCTCCTCCCGGATTTTCCTTTTTTTTTAACCCAAACCCTTTCCCCCCTCCGGGAGCCAAAAATCCGCTTTAAAAATTCCCTTAAAATCCAATTTTTTTTTCCATTTCCCGGCCGGGTTGGGCTCGACCCCAAAATCCCAAACCCCCCTAAAATCCCAATTTTATTTTTTTTAATGGGATTTTCTCCCCCTTTCCTTTTTTTTTTTTTTCTTCTTTTTTTTTAATTTTTTGGGGGAAAATTCCATTTTTTCTTCCCTTCTTCCCCTTTCCCCCCCCCCCCCCCCAATCTCTTACCGAGCGAATTTCGTCCTTTTTGGGTTTTTTCAAACTTTAATTTGGGATTTTTCCTGATGGGTTTTCATCCCTTCCGCGCGGCCAAAATGGGGGAAAAAAGGAAAAATGGGGGAAAAAATGGGGAAAAAAAGGGAAAAAATGGGGAAAAAAGGGAAAAAATGGGGAAAAAAACGGAAAAAAGGGGGGAAATGAGGGGAAAAATGGGAGAAAAAAAGGTGAAAAATGAGGGGGGAAAGGGGGGAAAAAGGGGAAAAAAAGGGAAAAATTGGGAAAAAAAGGGGAAAGGGGGAAAAGGGGAAAATAGGGGAAAAAAGGGAAAAATGGGAAAAAGAAAAAAGGGAAAAAGTGAGGGGGAAAAAAGGGAAAAAAAGAGAAAAAATGGGAAAAAAAGAGGGGAAAAATGGGGGGGAAAAGGGGAAAATGGGAAAAAGAAAGAAGAGAAAAAGTGAGGGGGAAAAAAGGGAAAAATGGGAAAAAATGGGAAAAAAAAGGGGGGAAAAGGGGGGAAAAAAGGGGGGAAAAAAAGGATTTGAAGTCCGGTCGAGGGGACAAAGAAAAAAAGGAGGAAAATCAGAATTTGGAGGGAAAATATCCCATAAAATCGACCTGGGATGCAAAAGAGTTAATTAAAATTAAAGGGGGGGAAATGGGGAAAAAAGGGAAAAAAGAGGGGAAAAAAGAGGGAAAAAAGGGAAAAAACGGAGAACAAAAAGGGGGGAAATGGGGAAAAATAGGGAAAAATGGGGGGAAAAAAGGGTTTGAAGTCCGGTCGAGGGGACAAAAAAAAAGGAGGAAAATCAGAATTCGGAGGGAAAATCCCATCAAATCGACCTGGCGGATTTGGGAGACGCAAAAGGCGGCTTAAATTAAAATTAAAGGGGGGAAAATGAGGAAAAAAGGGAAAAAATGGGGAAAAAAAGAATTTGAAGTCCGGTAGAGGGGACAAAAATAAGAGGGAAAATCAAAATTCAGAGGGAAAATCCCATCAAATCGACCTGGCGGATTTGAGAGATGCACAGAGGGGGTTTTTAATTAAATTAAAGGGGGAAAATGGGGAAAAAAAGGGATAAAAGAGGAAAAAAAGGGCGCGGGAGCAGCCGAGGCCGCGCTTAACTTGACCTTCACTTTGCCCGCCCGCCCAGACGGAAAATCCCCGGCGGCTCCTCCCGCGGAAATCCCGGCCAGAGGCGCCGGAAAGGGAGCGAAAAGCGGCAAAAAGATCAAATTATTCTACTCGGGATTGAAAAATAAAAACCCCAAAAGTGGAGGGTGAGCTCCAAATTACCCCAAAATCCTGATTTTCGCTCGTTTTTTAGTTATTTTTGGGGTTTTTGGGGTTTTTTTTTAGGGTTGGGCGGAGGAGGAGGGAAAGGGGGGAAGGGAATTCAAGGTTTTTTCTTCCCTTTCGGGATTTTTTTTTTTTTTCTTCCGAGGATTTCTTCGGGGAGGAGGAGAGGGGAAAAATAATAATAATAATAATAATAATTCAAAAGAAACGAAATGGATAATTGAAAAAAAAAAAAAAAAACAAAAAAAAAAAAAAGGGAAAGAAATTATTTTTAAAGTAAAATCCATCCCGAGAAAAAAAAAAAAAGGAAAAAAAAAAAAAAAAGGAAAAAAAAGAAAAAGGAAGGAAATCCCATAAAATATGGATTTTTATCCCCTCGGATTTTTCCCTTTTCCGGCATTTTTTCCCCTAAAATCCGCTCCGATCTCTCCAAAGAAGCGCCGGATTTTTTTTCCCCCCCAATTCCCCTTTTTCTTTTTTTATTTTCCTCCTAAAATCCCCTTTAAAAAACCCAAAAAAGCCCCGCTGATTAATTTTTTTACTTTTTAGGTGAAAAAAAAACCCAAATCCGGGTTTTAGGGTTTTGTTCCATTTGGGGCGGGGGGAAATGGGGGAAAAAAAGGGGAATTTGGGAAGGGCCGGGTTAGGGAGGAGCGGCTGTTTTCTTTCAGCGGCGCCCCATAAAAGGGAATTTCGGGGCCATAAAAAAGTCCCCGGGCCGGAATTGGGGTCAGGGTTAAAAATCCCAATAAAGTCGGGGTTGGGATGGGCCTGGGAAAGAGGGGATTTGGGGTTTGGGGTTGGGGGTTTGGGGTTGGGGGATTTGGGAGTTTGGGGGTTTGGGAGTTTGGGAGTTTGGGATTTGGAGTTTGGGGTTGGGGGGTTTGGGGTTTGGGGATTTGGGGGTTTGGGGGTTTGGGGTTTGGGATTTGGGGTTTGGGGGGTTGGGGGTTTGGGGTTTGGGGGTTTGGGGTTTGGGGGATTTGGGGTTTGGGGGTTTGGGGATTTGGGGGTTTGGGGATTTGGGGTTTGGGGTTTGGGATTTGGGGTTTGGGGGTTTGGGGGGTTTGGGGTTTGGGGGTTTGGGGTTTGGGGGATTTGGGGTTTGGGGGTTTGGGGATTTGGGGGTTTGGGGATTTGGGGTTTGGGGTTTGGGATTTGGGGTTTGGGGGTTTGGGGGTTTGGGATTTGGGGATTTGGGGATTTGGGAATCCAGGGGTTGGGGATTTAGGGGTTGAGATTCGGGGATTCGGGGATTTGGGTTTGGGGATTTGGGGGTTTGGGGGTTTGGGGTTTTGGGGGTTGGGGGTTTGGGGGTTTGGGGGTGGGGGATTTCGGATTTGGGGTTTGGGATTTGGGGGTTCGGGAGCTGGGATTTGGGAATTCAGGGGTTGGGGATTTGGGGTTTGGGGGTTTGGGATTTGGGGATTTGGGGTTTGGGAGTTTGGGGATTTGGGGGTTGGGGGTTTAGGGGTTTGGGATTTGGGGGTTTGGGAATCCAGGGGTTGGGGATTTAGGGGTTGAGATTCGGGGTTTGGGGATTTGGGGGTTTGCGGGTTTGGGGATTTGGGGTTTGGGGATTTGGGGATTTGGGGTTTGGGATTTGGGATTAGGAATTTGGGATCTGGGGGTTTGGGGATCTGGGATTTGGGAATTCAGGGGTTGGGGATTTGGGGTTTTGGGATTTGGGAGTTTGGGGTTTGGGGGTTCGAGGGTTTGGGGATTTGGGGATTTGTGGACTTGGGGGTTTGGGGATTTGGAATTTGGGATTTGGGATTTGGGGATCTGGGGATTTGGGGTGGGGAAAGGGGAAGTTTAAACGGGGGGGGGGGTGCAAAAAAGGACCTGGGGGCGCTTCGAGCCCCAAAAATGGAGCCAAACCCCAAAATTGTCCCCAAATTGTCACCTTGGGAGCCCCCAAAAGGCCCCGAGTCACTTTAGGGCCCCCAAAACGGTCCCTGGTGCCTTCAGCCGCCCCAAAACTCACCCCGCTGCCAGGAGAGCCCCCAAAATCCCCCCGGGCCTTTTAGGGCCCCCCAAAAAGGCCCCCGGTCCCTTCTGAACTTCAAAAATCCCCCCCAGGTCCTTCCTGCCACCCCCAAATGTCCCAAAAGTCCCCAAATGTCTCAGTGTGGCGAGAGCAGAACCCCAAAGCGCTCCCCTGCCCCCCTCAGAACCCCAAAAATTGATCCAGATCCCTAAAAAACCCCAAGAATGGATCCCAGGTCCCTAAAAAAACCCAAAAATGGATCCCAGGTCCCCTAAAAAACACAAAAATTGATCCCAGGTCCCCTAAAACCCCAGAAATTAATCCCAGGCCCCTAAAATCCCAAAATGGATTCCAAGGTCCCCTAAAAACCCTAAAAAATGGATCTCAGATCCCTAAAAAACCCCCAAAAGGGTCCCCAGGTCCCTAAAAACCCCAAAATTGATCCCAGGCCCCTTTAAAACCCCAAAAAGGATCCCAGGTCCCTTAAAACCCCAAAAATTGATCCCGGATCCAAAAAAACCCCAAAAATGGATCCCAGGTCCTAAAACCCCCTAAAATGGATCCCAGGCTCCTTAAAAATCCCAGAAATTGATCCCAGGTCCCTAAAAACCCGAAAAAAAATGGATCCCAGGTCCCTAAAAACCCCCAAAATTTATCCCAGGCCCCTTAAAAACCCCAAAAATGGATCCCAGGTCCCTAAAAAACCCAAAAATTGATCCCCAGGCCCCTTTAAAACGCCAAAAATGGATCCCAGGTCCTTTCAGGACACGGCCCCAGGTCCTTGCAGGGAAAAGGGGAGAAAAGGGGAATAAAAAGGAGGAAAAAAAAGGGGGGAAAGTGCAAAAAGGGGGAATTAAAGAGGGGAAAATAGGGGAAAAAAGGGAATAAAAAAGGGGAAAAATAAGGAAGAAAAGGGGAATAAAAAAAAAGGAAAATAGGAAAAAAAGAGGAAAAAAGGGGAAAAAATTGGGAAAAAAGGGGAATAAAAAAGGAAAAATAAGGGGAAAAAAGGGGATGAAAAAGGGGGAAAATAGGGGAAAAGGGGAAAGGGGGGATAAAACCCGGAAAAATGGGAAAAAAAGGAGGGATGGAAAAAAAGGGAATAGAAAAGGGGAATAAAAAAGGGGAAAATAGCGAAAAACGGGAATGAAAAAGGGGAAAATAGGGGAAAAATAGGGGAATAAAAAAGGAAAAATACGGGGAAAAAGGAGTAAAAAAGGGGAAAAATAAGGGAAGAAAAGGGGAATAAAAAAGGGGAAAATAGGGAAAAAAGGGGGGAAGGAAAAAAAATAGGGGAAAAAAGGGGAATAGAAAAGGGGAATAAAAAAGGGAAAAATAGGCGAAAAGGGGGATAAAAGGGGGGAAAATGGGGGGAAAAGGAGTAAAAATGGGGAAAAGGGGAAATTAAAAAAAGGAAAAATATGGGAAAAACGAGGAATAAAAAAGGGGGAAAATAGGGGGGAAAAGGGGGAATAAAAAAAGGAAAAATATGGGAAAAAGGGGGAATGAAAAAGGGGGAAAAGGGGAATAAAAAAAGGGGAAAAAAGGGGGAAAAGGGGGCGGGAAAAGGGAAAAATAAAAGGGGAGGAAAAGGGGAAAAAAAAGACTAAAAAGGGGAAAAGGGAATTTTCCCGCCTCCAGGAGCGATCCCGCGCCTGTTCCCAGCGGGATTTTCGGGTTTATTTTGGGTTATTTTGGGTTATTTTTGGGTTTTTTCTTTTTATTTCGGGTTTTTCTCTTTAATTTCCGATTTTTATTTTTTTCCTCTCCGTCCCCGCCCTCGCCAGGCGCCTCCATCCATCTCCCGCCAACGAGCCTCGCTCGTTAATTCGTTAATTAATGAATCCCCGCGCTCGTGGGAAACCCCGCCGGGGCTGCCGGCCCAGCGAGCCGGAGAAAAGAGAAACAGAAATAGAAATAGAAATAGAAAATAGAGATAGAGATAGAAATAGAAATAGAAATAGAAATAGAAATAGAAATAGAAATAGAAATAGAAATAGAAATAGAAATAAAAAATAGAAAATAGAAAATAAAGATAAAAATTAAAATTAAAAATAGAAAATAAAGATAAAGATAAAGATAAAAATTAAAAAATAAAAATAAAAATAAATAAAAAATTAAATAGAAATAGAAATAGAAATAGAAAATAGAAAATAGAGATAAAAATAAAAATAAAAATAGAAAATAAAGTTAAAGATAAAGATAAAGATAAAGATAAAGATAAAGATAAAGATAAAAATTAAAAATAAAAATAAAAATAAAAATAAAAATAAAAATAAAAATAAAAATAAAAATAAAAAAATATAAATATAATAACGACAATAAATGGAATAATGGAAATAAAAGCAGAAACTTAAGGAATAGAAACAGAAATCAATGAAAAATTAAAAAGAAATAAAAGAAATAAAATTAAATAAATTTTTAAAAAAAATGAAATTAAATAAAATGAAATAAAATAAAAATAAAACAAAATAAATAAAATGAAATAAAATAAAATAAATATACAATGCAATGCAATATAAAATAAAATAAAATAAAATAAAATAAAATAAAATAAAATAAAATAAAATAAAATAAAATAAAATAAAATAAAATAAACCAACTCCCGTCATCAAGAACTGCGCAGGCCGCGGCTTTGGGCTGAGTCTCTTTATTCTCCTCAGCAACGACACCAGGACACTCATTAACGATTCCATTCATTAACGATTCCATTCATTAACGATTCCATTCATTAATTCACCGTTAATTACAAACATCAGGCGGGAGCTTTGTACAGGGCAGACCTTGCAGAGCGCCAACCCCTCGGCCCGGATTTCTCGCTCATTACGGCCGCTAATTAACGCCGCTAATTAATTAACCCGCGGCAGCACGGGGCGGGAATTGGGCACAAATTCCCATTTTTCGGCTTTTCAGAGGGGAATTCCCGTTTCCTTTTATTCTCTTTTTTTTTTCTCGTTTTATTCTCGTTTTATTCTCGATTTATTCTCATTTTATTCTCATTTTATTCTCGATTTATTCTCTTTTTTTTCTCGTTTTATTCTCGTTTTATTCTCATTTTATTCTCTTTTATTTTCTTTTTATTCTCTTTTTTTTCCCTCCTTTTATTCTCCTTTATTTTCCTTTTACTTTCTTCTTTTTTTTTTCCATTTCATTAATGGAAATTAATTTCCATTTCCATTTCCATTTCCATCCCATTCCTTTCAATTTTATTTTCCGTTTCGCTTTTCCCCTTTCATTTTCGCTTTCCCGTTTGATTCCCAATTAATTTATTCCCAATTAATTTACTCCCCATTTATTCCCCATTTATTTCCCCTTCGATTCTCCGTTATTTCCATCCCTTTCCCATTTGATTTCATTTTTATTCCGATTTTTTTTTCCCGAGACGAGCAGGACTCGGCTCCTTTTGGAATTTTTTTGGGGATGAATCCCAAAAATTCCCCAAATTCCCGCCCCTCCTCTGCCAGGAGCAGCTTTTCGAACCCAAAATTTAACAAAATTCGGGTTTTTTTGGGATGATTTCCCCGGCCCAGGGAGGTGAAACGGCCCCAAAATCTCCTCGGGGAGCAAAAAAAATAAAATAAAATAAATCAAAATAAAATACAATAAAATAAAATGAACGGAATTTTCCCATTGCACGTGGAGCGAAAAGTGACCAAAAATGGGGATTTGGAGCCATTTTCGGGTTTTATTGCACGGCCCAGCCGAGAGGCTGAGAGGGGGGGGGAGGAAAATGGGGGGAAAGGGAGAAAAATGGGGAAAAAAAGGAGAAAAATGGGAAAAAAAGAGGAGAAAATGGGGGAAAAAAGGGAGAAAATGGGAAAAAAGGGGAGAAAATGGGGGGAAAAAAGGAGAAAAATGGGAAAAAAGGGAGAAAATGGGAAAAAGGGGAGAAAAATGGGAAAAAAGGGAGAAAATGGGGAAAAAAGGAGAAAAATGGGGGAAAAAGGGGGAGAAAAAAGGAGAAATGGGGGAAAAGAGGAGAAAATGGGGAAAATGGGGAGGGAAAAGGGAGAAAAAAAGGAGAAAATGGGGAAAGAAAAGGAGAAAATGGGGGAAAAAGAGAAAATGGGAAAAAAGGGGAAGGGAAACGAGAGAACAAAAGGAGAAAATGGGGGGGAAAGAGGAGAAAATGGGAAAAAAAAGAGGAGAAAATGGAAAAAAGGGGGAGGAAAAAAGGAGAAAATGTGGGAAAAAGGGAGAAAATAGGAAAAAAAGGGGGAGGAAAAAAAAGGAGAAGAGGGAGAAAAAAGGAGAAAATGGGAGAAAAAGGAGAAAATGGGAAAAAAGGGGAAGAAAAAAAGGGGGGAAAGGGAGAAAAATGAGAAAATGGGGAGAGAAGGAGAAAATGAGGAAAAAAGGGGAAGAAAAAAAAGGAGAAAATGGGGGGGAAAGGGAAAATGGGAAAAATGGGGGAGAAAAGGGGAGGAATGGGAAAAATGAAGAAATGGGGGGGGAAAATTGGTGTTGAGGGAGAGGTTTGGGGTTTGTTTCTGGTTGGTTTTTTTATTATTATTATTTTTCCTGGCCAAAAACCCCTCGGGGAGGGAATAAAAATGGGGATAATTGCAGCGGGAATGGGGAAAAACGGGGGGGGAGGGAAGGAAAAAAGGAGGAAAAGGGAGAAAAAAAGGAAAAAAAATGAAGAAAAAAGGAAAAAAATGAAGAAAAAAGGAAAAAAGGGGGAAAAAAGGGAGGAAAATGGGGAAAAGATGCGGGGGAAATGGGGAAAAAAGGGGAGAGGAAGGAAAAAAGATGGGAAAGGGAGAAAAAAAAGGAAAAAAATGCGGAATGACGGGAAAACAGAGGGAAAAAAGGGAGGAAAATGGGAAAAAGATGCGGGGGAAACGGGGAAAAAAAGGGGAGAGGGAAGGAAAAAAGGAAAAAATGCGGAATGACGGGGAAAAAAGGAAAAAAAAAAGAAAAAAGAGGAAAAAAAGAGGAAAAAAGGGAGAAAAAAGGAAAAAAGGGGGAAAAAAAGAGGAAAAAAGGGAGGAAAATGGGGGAAAAAAGGAGGAAAATGGGAAAAGATGCGGGAAAAATGGGGAAAAAAGGGGGAGAGGGAAGGAAAAAAAGATGGGAAAGGGAGGAAAAA